>JAJEKV010000056.1:727904-872663 GCA_021234155.1 Isoetes taiwanensis
CTCCGATACGTACTTCGGATTTTCGGTTACGTATTGCTTAAAGGCCACTTTTGGCAATGGAGGCCTTTCGAGGATGAAGCCCGGGACCTTACATCGAGGTGCGCAGGGTGCTCCTCCTTAACAACGCCATGAACCCGGCACCCGGGCTGGGGGCCACGTCTTGTGGGTGTGGAGAGTGTAGCGACTACTTTCCCCAATGCGGTCCCCGAAGGAGAGGAACTTCAATTTGAACTCATTCCGTCCAACAATCTTGTCTCATTATACCATGCGGATCACAGAGTGAGCACACTGGCGCTGCATACTTAGAAGCCCGTTGCGTCAATGGATGGGCCGAGAAGAGGGCAAGGGGGACAATGCGGCGGAGTCGCAAAGGGATCCACCAACAAGTAGGCTGTAGGATCTATGTGGAGGCCATTATTCTTTGGATGGGCGAAACAAAGTCGCCTGATCTCCCAAGCTGACTAACAACCCTTGAGGAAAGGAGATGCATTAGGATATGGAAAGTGGATAGAATAATGCCCATGGGGAGAGAGGCTTAATGGATGGAGGGAGCCAAAGAAAATGCTAATCTGTGGGGCCAGATGAAGGGCTTGACACGGAATTATCGACATTATTGAGAATCCGCCATATATGAACTTAGAAATCAGCACCTTGCTCTGGAAAAAGTGAATCATCCCCAACTCCCCACAAAGTTTAGGCATAATGCACCCGCCCAACTAACTGCATCTCGGCTCCTTCTTGATTACCACCCGGATGAAGTTCGGCCAGTCACGAACAATGAGAACATCTTTACCTGCGGTGCCCGGCAAGATGGATGCCATGTAGACATGTGTATCACTTTCGAGAACTGACTTTGCCACGGTTACCGCGACCCGGTCATGGATAACTTAGCCGTGGACCACGGAACAAATGCCCTTTCCAACCCTTAATAATGACACATCCTGGCGTCTCGGATGAAGGTGTATACCAAGCTGGAATGCCTAGAAGCTTAGTTGCCTTCCCATGAGGAAGAACCTTCCATGGAAATGCAACCACAAAACGGCGGACTGGAGTCTAGGGCCCGCAGGCCCGATACACTTTGCCACCCACAAAGATGCGGAAGCCAAGAGAAATTGTCAATAAAAATGGCATTACGCAAATTCTATCATCAGCCATTAAAGAATAAGAAAGTACAAGCGCTTAGTGTCCTTGGGGTGCCTTTGCCTTCTAACAAAACCTTTGGCTAGCCTAATAATTTAGAAAGTTTACTAAGGCAAGGTTTAGGAAGTCGGGATGCTTACGAACATGTTGGAGCCTCAAGTTCCGCGTCCCCCAACCACCGAGATCTACACCAAAGTTCCTCCTCAACTTGATAATTGTCTTGGGCCGAAATAAAAGCATTATATGTTCTCATTCCTATCTTATTTAACGGTATTGGGTGTCTTTAAAGAGTGATTTTAGGGTTCTTAATGCTGGATATACTCATGAGGATGTGGATGCATTGTTTGGGAAGTATAGTCTGTGATTGAAATCTCTTTGTGATCAATCTTCCTAGATTAATGGAAGTTCTTAGTGAATGCATTTCACCTTCTCCTATAGGGTTGATCATACAAGAGGTGCCTGATTGGAAGAATTTTTATGAAGGTTATGCTCTTGATATGGAAGGTCAATCTAGACCTCTTTGGTACACTTTCTTGTCATGAAATAAGTCAACAATGTAATGGAAGATGAGGACCGGATGATAAATGGAGGCCGGATGAGGTACCTATATGGCAACGAAGATGAAAATGGTAAACCTAAGATTCCAAAGCGTCAACCAAAGCTCTTAAGCCAAAGGTGGATTCATTACAAAGCATTGGGACGGCATTTACGAATACATCAAGTATTGAAAAATAACCCGATGATACCAACCTTGAATTGATAGATTATTGGACATGGTACATGGATTATTGGACAAGTAGACACATCTTCTGATGAACTAAAAGATGGATGGCTATCTAAAGTCTAGGTGGGAGACTTAATAACACGAGGAAGTTGATGATGTGGTTAGTAGTATTAGCAAGTCGATGACTCCTCGGTACTGAAAAAATATTATATTAGTTCTAGGAAAGGAAGACCTAAATATCACCGGTTGATGTATATCATGGCAATGAAGACTCTAAGCCATGGATGATGTCCTGACCTACAAAAAGTAGGTCCAATTATTGCTACCTATAACTCCCATAGTTCCCTCAGCCGTGAGTTCCTAGAACTCCCCACACACAACTGCTACTGGTCTCCGGATCAACCCTAAATGAGGTTATTAAAAAGTGGAGTAAAATTCCCAGCCATATATTCGCCTTTGTTTTATTTTTTGCAGCTTTGCCCTCAAACATTCTCATCGGGTCCCGGTGCTTTGCATGTTTTTTGTATTGTGTATTTCTTCCTTTTGAAGCTACTTAGATAGGCCATGTTTCTGCGTTGTTTAGTGTTTTTGCATGGATTCATGTACATTTGCATTTAAAGAGACCCTTATCCTTAAGCGCTTAAACATCATCCGTTACAAAACACGCATTTATAATCAGACGTCGAATCGAATCTGCATCTATGAAAAGCGGGGGATACAAATGCTTATTAGGATGGACATAGCTATATATTATTTACTATAAGCAAGGCTTTGATATTCTAATAATCTAAGCATTTCTGCGAGGCCTTTCACTTTTGAAGCAAAGGTAGAGACCTTAAGGAAGGTATGATTTAGTTTGGGCATTTCGTTTTTAGTTCTTTCATGAAGTTTTGGAATTATTATTGTTCGGTTTAGGCTTTCTGTCCAGTGCAAGTGAGAAAAAGAGGAAGCAAAGCAACCTCGGCATGTTCATTTGCATTGCATACTTGGCTGGGGCCCCACACTGAATTTACTGCAAAAAGCGACATTCAGGCCGCAGTTTTCGTCACCTCTAAATCTTATGGTGTTCCATGTAGTTTCTTGATTCCTTCTTAGTTTTAAAATCATGCTTGGGACTCTAAAATGTGTTGCTACTTGATCTGAGAAAGCGAAAAGCATTAGTTTGACACATGCACGAAATTTCTTGCAAGACTTGGTACTTTTACCTGCTAACATAACGTATTGATGGCAAGGTTGTCAAGCCTCTACAGTGTCTATATGGAATTCGGGAAATCATGCAACTATATAAAGCGGCAATAGTTGAAGGTAAAGAGTTAAAAGTTCTTGAGGGTCTTTTGATGCAAAAGGCGGTTCCATATGTCTTCTATAAACAATAAGCATTAGTGCCAAAACATGAATATAGCACATATGTTGAGAAGGTCTCCGAGCATACCCTGTTCTATGATTGTTTTAAATAAATCTAATGCATACTGTTCTATGATTGTTTTAAATAAATCTAATGCATAAGTAGTTATTTTGATGTTGCCTTAAAAGTTGTTTTACTCTTTGGAATCATCCGATTTCTCACTCCAAGGTATCATTTTAATGCAAATGTTGTTATTTATAATCTGTAAAAGTTGATATTCATTTTTATTATGGTGACCAAGATGAGATTGGAAATATTACTGGGCACTGGGAATGAAACAGCAATTGGGATGGTAAAATGATGCTTTTCTACCAAATTAGTTTTGAAGTCAGTGCCATTTATTGGGATAGAGATACTTGAATTTAGCTAAAGTGGTTCGGTAATAATACGGTTTAGAGATCTAAATGTATCTTCACATTCCATTGAGTTAAAAGCATAGCTTCCTAGGCACATATTGTATATCTTATACGCAATAAAATTTCATTTTATAGTTAGTTAATGCAAGTGCAGCGAAGGAGGAGGATTGGTCATAAAATATACAAGATCATTCACGCATGACAAACGTGGTAACTATAACTAAAAGGAAAATACACAAGCTCATTGACGTCCACCATTGGCAAGCACACCTATGGCAAACAACCACAAATAATTTATTATGGTTTTAACATTTCCATACGATGCTCCCATCATATAAATACGGGAAATTCCCCTCCCACGGCGAATCCATCACCACGAAAAGGCCCTCCATCTGACTCGGACCACTTGTGATGGCCAAGTGTCGGGGTGAAGGACTGGAGGTGTCATTCATCCACGCCCTCTATGGGAATCTATATGGCGGGGCGTACATACATATTAGCACCTAGCAACAATACTAATAAATAGCATACCACCACGAAGGGTGGCCCATCATCATCAACACAACTAATAATAGAATACCAACATAACAAAGGAAATGCACCATAAATAAGGGCTCTACCACGGGCTCAAACTTCGATGGGGCGTGACCGGTCGAGCCTCAAGATAACGGCCAGAGCAGAGGTATAACATGGCGTTAGGCGGCATAAGACAATAGCTAGGATAGTCCCACTCCATTCGCCCCTCCATGCACGCACACTTTGCGGATAATGGTGAATCATGCTATGGCGTGCTTGGCGGCCCTCGAGGGGCAATCCCAAGGAATCACCCGGCCCGGGGACTACTCGGGTTACATCTCCCGGTCGATGGGGCAGGGGGAGGTCTCTCTCCGACATGGCGGATCCACAGGTGTGCTAAGAAGGCGATGCCGCATCAGCGACCCGCATCCGTGCCGACTTACTCCCTAGATCTAAAGGCCGGCTCATGCGCGTTGAGTCGGAGCGATCCATATAGGCCGCGTCTCCTGGCGGCCCGGGGGTGTCCAGACCCATGCCGGCCACACCGCGATTGACCCGGCTATAAGCCTAGCACACTATAGGAGTCACTGCCCCGCTAAGACAAGACCCCACCCGATTCACCATCATACTTTCGTTATCCGTCTTTGAACCACATCATAGCATCCTCGGCGGGTTGGCTCTTGTGCCGCAGCTGCGCACTTGGAGTTTTAAAGGTTCTATCTAGGAACATCTCTACTTCTAGATGGCCTTTAGGTTCTACCCCCTTTTACCCATACAACCGGGGAGAGCGAAAGAAAGCTATCCTTATACATCCATCCATCCACCAGGCCGGAATAGAACATAAAATAGAGATTAACCATACATCTATTCATACAAGGGTTAATCCTAGCTACCTTCCCCGAGCATACAAGGATTAGTCCCTATGACTATCTAGGAATCGAGCTATCTATATACTAATCGGGATCATAGCTAGATCCACTATCTCTCGGTTCTCCATCCTTAAGGGGTGGAATAGGGTGGAACAAACGACTCCTCCTCCCACCAACCTCCCCAATTGGCTGGGGCAAATGGGGATATAAAACCTCAATTTGGGTCTCAAGTTAGCAACCCTCCTTTGCCCCTAATGTCGATTTGGGCGGTGGCAGCTTTCGGTTGGCTAATATTAACTAATTTAATATTTTGGCCCCTTTTAGTATTAGTTTAAGCCCTAAATTCAAATTAGGATTTTAGGTTAGGTTTCCACCTTAATAATTAATAACTAACATAGCTAACCTTAGCTTATGAATAAGTAATGTGCCATTAATTATTTATAGTGACGTGTCATGTATTTATACTTTAAAAGGCGTATAAATACGTGGAACGTCACATTCTCCCCACCTTAAAAATGATGTTGTCCTCAGCATCAAGACTACTCTTGTTGTAGGGCAACACATCGTACATTGGAAGGAAGTCTCCCCTCCTTAAAGAGATAGCGTGAGATTATAAGTCACACAGACGTTGTCATGTTCAAAGTGATTAAGTTTGAAATGACTTGTAATGTGCAATTGATAACTCTGGGATATAAAAGGTAGAGGTATAGATCAGACATGATCATCTTTTAGGACCGTCAAAGGTCAACAGTCAAGGTTTGCGGAAGTCTCCTTTGTTCAATGCATTGGTGATGAGTTCACAGTTTATCTAATTTAGAAATCATTCTTTCTATACATACGTGTAACTGATTATATATTATAGACAGGTATAGATATAAGCAACTTCTATTTGTTCTTTTAATATAATACGGAGTTATTAATCTCGCACTGTTTAGTAGAAAGTCATTCTAATCATATTAACTTCTGTGTATATGTCTATTATATTCTCCCTTCACTTTGCAATTCATTTTATTACAGCCAGCCCTAATTCCTATTTTGTTACAGTTTTAACAACTCATATGTTCCTATCCTCATTGTTTTACATGTCCCTCACATTTATACTTACCCTTTAATACAATTATATATTATCGATATCGACATTTACTTATATACTTTAATATTAATTACAGACACACGTTCTTCATCATTTATTATTCATAACCTTGTTATAACATAATCTAATGCAAGATAGTAAATTATAATCCATTAAAGAAGGGAAAAGCACATCAAATCGTCCCTAAGCCAAGACCGAGAATGAAACCAATTTAGGCAGAAAAAAAATATGATCACTACTTTCATCTTGCAAACAACCCGGTGGCGAAATATTATTATATCTCCTTGAGATATAATAATATTTCTTAAGCGCTTCCATAAAATTTAAAAGTTGTTAGACAAAGAAAAGGGGCGTTTGTTTTCTTGAGCTGATTGATGCGCACGGCAAAGTGCTCAAGCAATCATGAGGAGGCAAACCCTTTCTCACATTTATGTTTTATTCATACGGTTACTTTTCGTTTCTACATGATTCATCATTGCACTCTTAGAAGTTGAGAATCAACATTCTAGAATGGGACTGCATGAAACCAACAAAAGCAGCCTTTAGACTTGCTTCTCATTCATCTCGGTGATTTTCTACAATGGTGGATAGTGGGTAGCCGCACACATACGAACTACCCATAAAAATAAAGGGAAAATCAATTATATCATTTGGACCCCAACAAAATACAATGCTAATAGATTTGGGCTATTGTGTACTGTAGAAAGCTTATCAAGGGATTAAAAACCCCCCGCTTCGGGTTTTGAGGAAAAACCTAGTGATAAGCAGCGCCGAGGGGCTGGACAAGCGTAAAGGCATAAAAATCGCTCCCAAAACCCACCGAATAGAAAAGTCGAAACAGATGCATTTCGCGAACCTATACACGCACATCACCAACAAAACAACAAGACAAAACAAACCTCAGTGGAGGGGGCTGATTACCGCCGCGTGCCTTGATAAAAATACAATAACAAAGAAGGGGGAGGGTGGGTTCAAAGAGAATAAAGAATGCTAGCGAGAGAAAGAGGGAAGCGCCGATGAAATCGAAGCGAAAACGCGCTAAAATAGCGAACTCCCAAGCGGGCATCGCACGCCCGGGCATGCAAAATACATGCTTCGTCCCATTCTAGAATGGCGATCCGATGTCACCGGATCGATGGGATCTAGAATGGGACTGCTATAAACCAACAAACCGCCCGAATACCAAAAGGACTTCCTTAACAAAGCGAGAATCGAGGGCGAAGGTCACGGGATGAAGGCTAAAGGCCAGAAAGGACAGCATGAAGAAAACGCCAAATTGGCCAAACCAGGAGGAAGCCCCCTCCACGCCACGGGAAACAATTCAAAAAGAATAAAGATCACGAGAGAGAAGAGGAAGGCGCCGATGAAGTCGGCGTAAAACACGCCTAAAATAGCCGAACTCCCAACGAGCGGGCATCGCCCGCCGCATGCATGCAAAACATGCATGCTTTCGTCCCATTCTAGAATGGCGATCCGATGTCTCCGGATCGATGGGATTGAAGAAGGCATGGTAGATTCCTTGGGCTATATCACGACCCAGCATCTTTTTGCGTTATTCAAATCCTAATCTCTCTTTCTCTTACCTTCACGATCCCTTTTGATCAACCCGAGGCTAATGAGGATGTCGGGCGGTCGTGCTTATGCGGTTTGAGATTATCATCGAGCATTTGGAGCCCCAACCCTTTCTTCCTTCGATGGCGGGTCAAAGAATATTGAATTTCTTCTCCAAAATTAAGTCCTAGGCTGAGGGGCTTTCAGGTCGATCTATTATTCCTAGAATGCCTTCATCACTTCTCAGAGGCGCAGACCATTTTTTATCGTAAAATGGCGGACCATTTTAGACCTTTCGTTACTTAAAGGAACTAATCAACATCATCCATTTTGTAATCGAGAGCGGAGAATGGGAAGAATCCGACCAAGCTATGGTGGAAAAATCTCGATTTTTGTGAATTTTGCCAAGGGATCATTTGCTCGATCCACCATCACAATCTTTGAGACCTGCAGAGGGGCGGGCGCAAGCATCTCTTTAAAGGCATCCAACGCCACGTTAAAAAAAAAAAAGCCACAACAATAAGAAAAAAAAAAGAACGAAGTAGCATCCTTGCCAGAGCTCGGCTATGGCGATAGGGCGGCGAACAAAACATTGTGTGGAATAGGAAAAGCAAGGTAACAATGCCAGAGTTGGTTATGGCGATCGGAACGAAGGAGCAGCTGATTCAAAACTCTGCTATATGCTTTCCCCCAACGACAATTTGTGATGAGCATTGAATAAGGTGGATGGAGGAATGGGGAGGTAGAAAAACTCAAAAAGAAATATCACGGAAACTTTTTTTTTTTTTTCTTCCAAAAGTCACACACCGAAAAAAGCACACCGGCCACGAAAAGAAAAATCGAAACTTTTAAGTAGATACAAAGAAATTTATAAGCTTTTAAGTAGATACAAGCCATCGGCCGCCCAAAATTTTCTTTTGGTTCAAACACAATGCTTGATTGAACCCAATTAAAGTCCAACGTTTGACAATGCAATGCACTGCTTAGAAAAAAGGAAGCTAACTTTGCCAACGAACACATTCATTGTTTATACAAAGAAAGTTAGAAGCAAATAACAATATATTAAACTAGGGATCTACTAGGTGCCAAGTTTATGGTTTGGCCAGAGAGTTCCATTTGAGCCCTTAATCAAAAGGTTTAGTGCCTCATAAAAGAGGGGGTTGTTGGGGGAACGATTTTGGAGACAACACACTAAAGAAATTTTTTACTTTGAACATAAAATGAATCAAAAGACACAAACATTTTCTAAGGATTATGAACAATAAGAATGAATCTATGTACAATTATAAATGAACCTTGAGGATTATGAACAAAAAAAATGAATCTTTGTATAACTGCAACTGAATCTTTTTACAATTGCAAACCTCCAAAATCAAAGTCCCATGCAACAGCAATGCAAGCAATCTATGTAGAGGAATGTGGAAGGAGACCTCCTGCTTGCTTACATCAAATTTCAATAATGGCCAGTCATGTTCCTCAAAAAGAGAATAAAGTTCGGTTACAACCTGGTGCATGGTGACCATCCCACCAATCTTCCCTTACTTGATTCGGGGATTTTGCAACATCTGAAGGTCCCGGCGCCACTATTGTATTAGTGTCCATATCCGTTACTTCATGTCACCGGGGATGCTTGCTATTGAACTCCTAAAAGGCTAACCGGTTCTCAAATGTTCCAACTCCCACGTTGACCTGCGTGTACAACAAATGATATGTAAATATGTTCATGACTGTAGAATCAAGACAAAGGAAGGATATGTTCACTAGATAGGAACCAACACTCCTATTCATTCACACGAGCAAGCAATGTGTTATCGCTGCAATAAACCCCCACAAGCTTTTTAAGAAAGAATCCTATAATATACACTCTAAAAGAGCGCCTTTGAGCTCTTTACCTAGTTCTAAAAAAAAGGACTCCTTTTCGTTTGAATCCCAACAGACGCAATTTTTCAATGTAGTGTGGTTTTATATACCATTGGACATCTGGCGTTAAAACTACTATCTATCTATCTTACTAAATGCGTTTAAATTCTTTAAGAGAGATAAAAAATTTAACTTAGTTTTAGCTTAAATTTCATTCTTATTTTCTCCCTTATGTAGTGCGAGGGTGAGTTTAAGCTTTTTATACAGCGGCATTCTGTCTCCATTCAGCATAAATGGAAGAAAAAATTGTTAGCAAATCTGAGAAAATGAGCATAGAGTATTATCTTCGTGAAATCGCCATGTAACTTACTCATGCTATTCCACAACATAATAAATTTTGTAAAATCTCAACTCACATTGGTGTAAAATATAATTTTTGAACATTCCAAAAATGGAAATGAAGCCCTTGTCCAGTCAAGGGGACAAAAACATTATGGAAATTGACAATGTTGAGCATGCTAAAGTCCGCGACCAAATGCAAGCTTGTTGCAAATGTGGTTACATTAGATTTTTGTTTATCAAGCGGCAACAACTTCTCTTTCGGATAAAGGTGTTAGCATAGAAGTCGACTTGCTTTCTCAAGCTCGGGGGAAGATATGCCACCACGAAAAGGTTCGAGAAAAGGATGTTATGTATATATATACCGGTTTAGACAACTACTAACACATATGGACGAAAGTGATTTCCAAACACGCCTAGCTTTGAAAACCGGGGACATTTTAAAGTTGGAAAACTTACTGAGCATACCTTCATCATCGGCTCTCGACTTCCACCACCACCCATACCATACGTGAAGAAAACCGGAACAACAAAGAAATCATGCCCCCCAAGTCAAAAGTCAAAATTGTGTGAAGAATTTAATTCTGCTATAACAAAGGGTTAACGTTTAGGGAAAAATAGCAAAAAATAAAAATAAAAGCCTCTTCTTTTTAGGTCGAGAAATCATCCATGCCCCCAAAACAAGAATCCTCTTTGACCCAATTTCATTAGCAATTTCTGATTGATCCAATTTACCAATGCCGATGATGATGGTGATAATGAAAATGTGCATAATAGCCTCTTCTTTTAGGTTTGGTAACCCTAGTTCAATCGTATGTTGACTTAAATGCAAAACTTTAGATCCTCTTTGGATTCTATCCTCCCCAAGTCCACACAAATGTGGATTGATCCCTCTCGATCCTATGGCAATGCGAGCTCATTGACATAAAATGAAGATAAAAGTTATTTTCACACTTAAGCTAACTATTACAATACATACGAGTTCCTATAGCGACGAAGAGACCAATACATTCCAGCCGGGCACAACTCGGGCATACCCCATTTAGGATCGGCCGAATGAAGCGTGGAAGTTATCCCCAAATTGACGGAGACTGAACTTCATCCCTATTTCAAGCGTGTCCTCTTCCATACTTGTTGAGCCACATCCACGCAACCACCACATACATATAGCAAATAAGATGCATGACACCCATGCGGTGTATGCACACACCAACCAGCTACACACCACAATTGCCCAACCCCACATGTATCATACAACTACTACAAACGAAAGCGGTGAATTTTTGCAAAAGCAAGATATGTCCATTGTGACAAACCGCAAGAATTTTCGTTTCCGACAAGCGATTGCCTTGGCAGCTGGAACGTTGTTACGATATGCCTCGGAAGACCAACAATCGTGGATCTGCAAATGTTGCATCCCAAACCTGCAAAGAGAATAGGATAAGTAACTAATGTTTGAAAAAATACTAACTAGAGGAAGAAGATCAAAAGTACCAACAACATACGGTCTTACGGATGCAAAATTGGGAACGATTATGTTTCAATTATACGAGCGATGGGACACGAATCATGTAGGCCCAAACCAGCGCTTACCTGACTGGGAGAGAAGAAAAGAAACCATCCATAAAAGATTGAAGAACAAAGCCAAGAATAAGCAAAAGCAAAATATCAAATTATATTATTGCAAAAAAGGATGAGAACACGAAGCCACAAACGATTTGCGGAAGTCTCCTTAAACATCTAGAAACGACTAAAAAGAATTAAACTTGAAGAGAAATGGAGGGTTTACAAAGTGGCCACAAAACACAAGGAGTATTTCAATCAGGGCTTGCCAAGATAGTCGCTCTGGATGCGAGAAAGACAAGTAGGGCCTTTCATGCTCCTCGATTTACTCACGGCCTGAGAAGATTGCTCAAAGCTTAAAAAGGCCCGTATTCAGGCCGAATTAACATGGGATTATTACCACCCAGCTCATGCAATGGGGTGCGCGACGGGCTAGAAAGCCCAACCATTGTACAAAATCACATTATAACCTTGCATTGAAAAACCATTAATCGCACATTTTTATTGAGAAAAACATAAAGAAAAAGTCGGCCATGCTCACTTATTTGAGTTCTAGATTAGATCACTTGTTGGGACATGGCGGGACCATTGAATGATATTAATCTCCGATATCGATTCACGTGACACCCACCTTTACCGTCGGCCACGCAAAAAAGATGTATAAGGCAGTGTCTAGAACCCGCCATGGCGGAGGCCGGCTTATAAGAACCCATAAATTTTTGTTACGGATTATGGCGGTTATTGTGCAAGGCGGGCTTCAGCGGAATGGGCCCGAACAAAGCTGGAGAAAGCGAGCCTCGGCGAGAACATCGACGGGTGGGATTCCTCCAGGCGGATAAGCACAAAAAGCGTGGCTTCCTGCGCAATTTTCTCCCAAAAAATTTTCCCTCCACGATTTTTTCCCCGGACAGGAATCCAAAGAATATGGGAATCGAATCTGGCTAGAATCAATTATATAAGTGTAGAAAAGCTCCTCAGATCACCTTAAGAACTGCCACTTGTCACCGTTGAATCTTGAAATTAGAGCAGTAAGTGCTCACGCCGATTTTACACATGAAGATTTTGTATTCAACTTTAAATACACCGCTGTATACATTTTCGGTTCTCACTCAGCGACCAGAAATGCTTTTATAAGAGATCGCTTGCGACCAGCAGGAGGAGGAGGTGGAGGTCTCTGTATTTTGAAGGTACCGACCGTATACATTTTCCTAGGTTTGCATTCTGATTTGTCGAAAATGTAATCATGGCATAGAGAAGGGACCAGAATGATCTTATTGATGAGATCGCTTGCGGCCAGGATGAGAAGGAGGATGTCTCAGTAATTTGGAGGTAGGTAGCGGGTCGAATGTTTCAACTGCCTTCAATTCAAACATTAATCTGCATTTTGCACAAGTGCAGGAAAGAAAAGAACCTAGCATATGTGCATGCCTATATTAGTAATAGCAAGATTGAGGTTCATAGAGTGGTGGTAACTACGTTGTGCCAGTTCTAGTAGGATGTGATAGTGTTTTGATGCCCATCGTATCTTCAACAGCTTAGTTCAGCGAAATGTGTATTCCTGGACGTCGCTCATATCAGGGCATGTTGAATGCGGACAACCTAGTTACGCTTTCATCTTATATCAGAAAATGCAAGAGGATTATATACCTCCTAGCAGTTATACAATCATGGTCTTATTGAGAGCATGTGCTAGCTGAAAGATATAAAAATGGGTCGGGAGCTACACAAGGAAGCTGTAACAAAGGATTTGAGAAGAATATTATTGTTGGTAATACACTCCTCGACATGTATGCCAAATGCGGCCTGCTTGCAGAAGCCGAAGATGTCTTTATGCACTTGCCAGTTCGTGATGTTGTATCCTGGAATGTATTACTCTCAGGATATGTTGAGAATGAACTTTGCCAAGAAGCCCTCAAATATTTTGAGAAAATGCAATCAGAGGGATTTCTTCCTGATGAAATCACATTTGTTTGCAACCCTAAGGGGTGTGGCGGTGCAGGATTCAAAAAAAAGGGACGTGAGATGCACAGTGAGATTGAAAAGATGGGGTTTGAGGGAGATTTATGTGGGCAATACATTGGTGACATATACGCCAAATGTGGTTCACTTGCTGAAGCACTAGAAGTCTTTGACAAGTTGCCAATCTGAACTGTTGTGTCATGGAATGCTTTGGTTGCAGGATATATGGAAAATGGTCTATCTCGGGAAGTACTGAAATGTGTGGAAGTGATGCAGCTGGAGGGTACATCTCCAGATGCCTTCATATATGCGTGCAGCTTAAAAAGCATGCAGTTCAATAGGAGCTGTGAACAGAGCTAGACAACTGCATGGTGAGCTCAGACGAAATGGGCTTGAAGGAGATCCTTTCTTAAAGTACTTTAATTGACATGTATGGAAAATGTGGATCACTTGCAGAGGCGTGCAAAACATTTTGACAAGGCACCAATGCGTGATGTAGCCTTGTGGAATGCAATGATAAATGTCTATGGCACAAATCATGAAGGCATCTTGGCTATGCAGTGCTTTGGGGACATGCAAAGGTGCAATATAAAACCAGATTCTATTACATTCACATGTCTCCTTACTGCATGCAGTCGTGCTGGTTTAGTATGCCAAGGGCAGGAATATTTTAGGACCATGAGAGAACATTATGGGATTGATGCAACTATTGATCACTATACATGCATGGTTGATCTTCTTGCACGGTCTGGATACTTGTTTCAAGCAGAACAATTGCTCGAAACTATATTAAATGTGCCTTCTATAAAGACATGGACTGCGTTGCTCAGTGCTTGCAAAATTTATGGAGAAGCAAAGCTAGCTTTAACATGCTTTCAGCACCTCACTCCGTTAAATCCAACTGCAGCTTCTTTGTGCATTTTATCAGTATCTATGCAAGTGCTGGCAGGTGGGAAGATGCAAGCAGAATAGAGGGAGTTGAGGAAACATATGGGAGCTCAAAAAGCCTGCAATGGCTTTGATGAGGGGTGAATAAGAAAGTACATGAGTTTGTAGTTGGGGATATCAAGTGCCAGAGTAAAAAGCTATATCAGCGCTCGAAAATTTGAATTTGCGCATGAAGAAGAAAGAAGGATATATTCAATTTTAGATCTTGTATTAAAACCTCTTTCACTTGAAGAGAAGAGGAAGCAATGTGTGGGCATGCAGAGAAGCTGGCTATAGCGTTTTGGACTCTTGCACACACCACAGGGTCGTGGGCGCTGTATGTAACTAAGAACCTAAGGATGTGTGATGACTGCCACAATGCAGCTAAAGATAATATCTAGAATTGAAAGGCGGAATCATCCTCCGAGGAGGCTTCTTGGGTTCATCATTTCAAGGATGGTTTGTGTAAATGCGGGATATGTGGTGATCTATTATACCAAAATGATGGGGATAAACAGTTCACTTTAGTCTTCCCATTTTGCAGAAAGCGGGCAAAATCCCATCAGATGGGGTCATGTTTAACCATGGGCATATCTATTGAGTTTTACAGGATAGAATTAAATCCTCTATTAATGTATACAGCGCATAAAGTTAATTGTCTCTGCCCCAATATCCAGGAGTATCGGGAGAATTATAGCACGATACAGAACTGGGTCTCACTGGGCACAGTGGAGACAAGTAGGCAGAGAGTCCAAGGGAAGAGAGGAAATGTACGTTGTGTGAGACGGATGCCATAGAAGATGAGATACACGTATTCTTAAAAAACTGCTATATTGCTATAAAGAAATAAAGATAGCCCATCTTGATTATTACTCCTTACACCAGTTGAACCCACAAAAACTAGGCAACTACCCCTCAAAATTTTGGAATTACATAGAAATTTTTTGCTCAAACTTTGAGATATGATGATGTAAATTGATTTGGCTTCATGGCCCTTTGGGTCTCTCGAAGTGTGAATCAATCAATTATTATTATTATTATTATTATTATTATTATTATTATTATTATTATTATTATTATTAGTATTAGTATTATTATTATTATTATTATTATTATTATTATTATTATTATTATTATTATTATTATTATTATTATTATTATTATTATTATTATTATTGCATTATTGCATCCGGTTTCATGTTGACCGAAGTGTTTTGGAAACTAGTCGCTTTCTATGATTTCAGGCCGGATAAGGTTGTGTGTGTTTAAAACGGTAGTAACTATGGTATCCAGATCGATGTCATGTTTTAATGAGAGTGAAAGAAATAGTGGGCTTATTTTGTGAACTAAACAAGACCCCATCCGATATATATACCACAACTCGTCGAGTTCCGGCTTTAGAATTCTAGATCCGGAAAACTTTATACCGTTTGGACGGACTTCCAAGAAGATGGAAAACTTTTATACCGTTTTGGCCGGGACTTCCAAGAAGAGAGATTTGGAAAGTACAACAGGTGTGAAAATATTTACATCGCATTTTGAAGATATGTTGGATGTTGTGAAAATAGATATTTCGAAACTGAAATGTCCATGGTTTCTTACAAGTAATGGCAACCCTACTTTATTCCTAGCATTCATATAGATGGTCCCTGATAATATCAATAAATGTTACAAGAAATTTATGGCGTTTCTCAATAACAATTGGAAAAATGTGTGAAGTAGGAATAGACTTATTAAGATTCGTTGTACACGTGACAACCCCATATTTTTAAAGTGGGACAACGTCAAAACAAAATAGGACTAGGAAAAGTGCCTCAAAAGTTGCTAGGCCTTTTGTCAGGTGTAAGCTCAAAACTATTCTATTACAAAGAAATTTATCATTTGTGACCTCACATTTCTCTTTACCCACTTAGCATCAGTTCAAAATCCAAGTATTATAGAGGAAATTTCAAGATTATTTCTATTGACTAAACAATCTATTGATCAGTAAGTTACTGTCAGTCTATTAGTTAATTCAAGAACATCTAATCCTGTGAAACCAGTTTCCTTGAATGGGATGGTGAATTGAGTTTTTTAAGAGGTTTTAAAACTATGACCCTAAAACAATAATGTACAGAAATTGTCTATGTGCTCCCTTTTATTTGACCATTGCTAAGCGTTCGCATAAGAATAATACATCTCTCCTTTCCATCACATACTCCATAAGCTTTTGGCCTTTGATGTTGAATTCTTAAGGTGTGATGTTCCTCATCCTAATGGATGTCAATCTATTAACATGCTCCGAACAAAATGATATAACATCAAAGTTTATGCAAAATTTATTGCATATCATAGACATTTATCATAGACATTTATATCATAGACATTGTTCTTACGCTCTATATAATGTAATCCAATTAGCCATCTTCCTATATTTTGAGCAATAGTTGTTACTTGATTTTTGCTTATGGCTATTGGATCCTCGCTTTAAAAAGAGGTTCCTCATGTTAGTTTTGAGGCTGAATGATTTTTCCATACTAGATTTCCTTCTAGTCAAAGTACTCTAATAAAATTTAGCTCGAAAAAAATATTTCACCTCTCTAATGAGATTTATTTCGAAAATTACTAGGCAAAACTAACTCCATATAGAAACTTTGGATGCGGAACTTATGTTGGAACTTAAGATGGAGGCGAAATTGGGCACAAAAGCAATATATATCTACTTAAGGATACGGATAGCGGATCTTCATTTGGACCATCGACATGCTTCTTGAGCTAGTTTAAACCCGCTCCTAGCTCCGGAAATACAATATATTGGCCTTTTATGAATTTCAATAAGCAAGGAAGATTCACATATCATTTTTGCACGCTAGAAATTGAATCCGGGCTTCAAGGTTCTCTATAACTCTCGCCCAAGAGCATCGAATTATGCCCAAACAACTACATCTACCCTAATTTTGGCCTATTCATGGACCCTAATTTGAGCTTCGAAAGCAGTTCCAAAGCTATTCCCATGGCCAAGGCTCATGCCATCCTTCCAACGATTTGCAGCAAGAGAGCCTACAATTATAGAATAGAATATCTAGAATAGAATAGAAATTATTGTCCCTTGTGCCCTAAGGCCCCTGGACTGATGTAGCATGGGCGATCTCCCTAAAGGGCGCTATTAGCACATCACACTGGTTTATTGTAGCCTTTTCTGAAGGCTTCCTTAGTTTCTATTAGTACCGCACCGCTTTTTAATTCCGGCATCATGGTCGTGCGGTGGTGCGTCGTTATCAATCAGCTTTTAACTGAGCATTTAGTGGGCGTCTATGACTCGCCTCTTGGGCGATTCATATTACAAGCCCTCTTTCTTTGTGCACTTCTCGATGCCTGATCATCATCTCCTCGATTGCCTCCCGCGGATCTCTCATTGTTTTACGCCCTTATCATCGTGGTGTGTGTGGTGACCCCATCTTATGTTTCTCGTATTTGTTTCGGCGTCTCCGTGACATTGGGCACTCATTGAGCGGTGATTCTCATCCTCCACTTTCCGGTGTCGCCGCATTCTACATATCCGATTGTCCTTTTCTATTTTCCTCCATCTGTCCTTTTCAATTCTTAGATCGTGGCTTCCCATCATACTGAAGTAACTTCCAATGGCTGATTGAAACCTTGCATCCGCACCTTTAGCCCATTTCCCTGTGCTGTGTGCGTCATATCCCAGATACCTGTATTCTGTTGATTCCTCTAATTCTGTCCCTATATATCTGAAAGGTCTGTGCCTGTTCCTGTGACCGAAAATAATTATTTTGGTTTTTGCAAGGTTTACCGTTAACCATGTTCTTTCGTAGAAGGTCTCTAATAGCTTTAGTAATCTGTGCATCCCCTTATTCTTTGTGGCCATCATGCTTAGGTCATCAGCATATAACATAATAGGTACCTTGGTGTCTCCTAATGTAGGGGCGTCCGTGTCCCCTTGCTGTTCTGCTATGATGTCGGGGATAGGGGATAGGGGCACCCCTGTTTGACTTCTGTATCGCAATTTATTGCCTGTCCTTCCTGTCCCATTTTTACATATACCCTGTGGTATAGTCTTGCAATTGCTCCTACCATGTCCCCCGGTGCCTGCATATCTATCAGTCTCTGTAGGAGCTTTTCCCTCGGGACTATGTCGAATGCCTTTCTAATGTCCATAAAGTAGCATATTATTTTCTTTCCCGAGCTACATTTCGCTTCTATTAGTATCCGTAGGATTACTAGATGATCTGCGGGTTGAGTGTTCGCCCCGAAGTTCCCTGCCCTTTAAGGTCCTTGTGCCTCGGGTTTCATTTTACGCCCACTATTTCAATTTCTTGTCGAGGAACTTTTTCAAACTACTTTGCGAAGATAGAGCTCACCATAATTGTCCTATAGTTCCCAGGTTCCTCTCTGCTCCCCCCTTTGTGTAGAGGTATGACCACCCATTTGTATGCCCATCCGTCTGCGAGCCCCGGTATGTATTATGCCATTAAAAATGTTTGTGAAACTTGTTTCCTATTGTCAGTATCTCAGAACGGTTAGTCCATAGAGATCCGGGGGCTTTGTTATTAGCCATCCCGATTTAGTGCTATCATTACTTCCCGTATACCGGAAGCACGGTTTATCCATCTCTTGTAATGCATGTATTGGCATTGGGGATGCCCCCGTCTTATATAGTTTCTCAAGGTATTTCTCCCATCCGGTTGTTCGCTGCTGTCCCGTGTGTTCTCGCTTTTCTATTCCCTCTCCCTTCCCTTTAAATCCTTAAGTCGATTTAATTAAAGTGGGACAAATCTTGAATTTTGGGACTCCTGACGAAAAATGGGACTCACACACCATAAAAAGAAATTTCTGAATTGATTGCTTGAATAGAATTACACATGACACACATAGAATTGGGTTACTTGTTTTCCTCATAAATTTTACAAACCACTAGTTGAGAAAGTTTTCAAACTTCTCAATATTATGCACCCTCATACAATGATATAGCATGGAGGTTGCTCATGGCCTTGTCCATCTCCTTTCTTGGGATCTTGTGTGTGTTGTCTTTTTGCAATGTGAGAACTTGGATATGACCATACCACACACTCCACCAATTCCCTCCTTTGAGGGTCCGGATAATTTGGCCTCCACTTCTTCTCCCAAAGAATGTATTGCTCCTTCAAGTTGCCCTTCTTGTACCTCCCAATGGGCTCCCAATATTGAATTTGGAATCCAGACTTAACTCTCTCCATCATGCATAGTGGTGGTCACATCGAGGAGAGTGCCACCCCTAACCATATTGGGACAGTCCTCATCATCGAGCCTTACTAGCACAAAGTATCCTTCCTTGATGTCCTCAAAGGGATCCCACTCAGGAAGATCAAACCGCCGGCTTTGAGGCCTTACTTCCCACAAACCACTTGGGACCCAAGTGAGCATTCTTAGACGATTTTTGCACCTTGAGAACCCTCCCATCTTGACTGCAAGAACCTCTCTCTTAGCTCCCTCCCACATGGTCATTCGGTTTCTAAGCATGTCACAACTTTCTCCCAGTACTTGATTAGGGAGTCCATTTGATTTTTCTTAAGAGTGGAGGTGTGCTTTCCATTTCTAACATCATCCCAGAGTGCGTTATGTAATCCTTGATGCCCTTCACCAGTTGGCTAGAGTCTTTGACTGTCTTGAAGGGAGGTAGTGGTTTTGGCTGCCCTTTAGGAATGAGAACTTCACCAGCAGCACCCTTTGCCACAACTCGATACCTTGTACAGGCATCCACAACTTGTCACCTGGTCTCCACTTATATTGCATGATTGGTATTCCATCCCTAACCCAAAACTTGAATTGAAGTGGCTTTGTGTGTCCTGTCAACTGGTCCTTGCCATCTAGCAAGTATCCTTCTACAAATGATTTCCAATCTGCAACCTCATCCATCAAGAAAGCCATTGGGTTGGGGTCAATGCAGCTCTCAAACACATCCATTAGTTCAGGGAGAGTGGTCACGTTTTCTCTCTTGAGCTTGGTGGAGAAAGTTCCAAAGAATCCATCTATATCATCATGCGTATGCCCAACCATCATGAATCCCACTTTCACAACTTTGAATACTCCCACTGCTGTCAAGTATGACATTGCCCCAAACATCCATCTATTCTTGTTTTCTTTCCAACAGTTGTCCAACTGAACACATAGCTCCTCAGGCAGTGATTTCTCAAGTAAGGGGAAATCATCCCAAGTCCTCCTTGATTCACTAGACACCTTGGATGTGAGCTTTTTTATCTGCCTTTGGTAACAAAGCGGTTGATCATCCATCAAAGCCTCAAAATGGGTCTTTGAAGGGGGAATACCTCCTCCCTTCTATCGATCCTTTCTCTAGTGTTCTCAAGCACTTGAAAATAGAGCTCACATGGAAGTTTGGATCATCTCTCCATAGATCAAGCACAAAATGACCATATGTTCCAGTTCCATGACCATGTGTTAATACACCCGCCAGACTTACTTTCATCTGAAAAGCGTTTTGACAACGCTTGGGTAAAGGATCTAGCTTTGGCAAGAAAGTCTTGTGTTGGTCCATCTTATCATGAATTATACACAAAAATTTGTAGAATTTTGCATCTCGAGAAAAATGTTCTCCACTTGCCAAATACAACCGTCTACATGATATTTGGTCCCTTTGGTGATCTGCAAATTGCTCCCTAATTGCCATTCTTTCTTTCTCTATTGCAGTTGATGCAAGTGTATCCTTGAGTTGAATGCAAGTGTTGCACTTTGAGAATGGCATGTGTTGTAGGACACTCCACGCCCCAGAAGTGAGTGCTCCATAACTTGCTGAAATGTGATTGAGAAAGAGGCCTACCTCCGGTAGTTTCTAGGATGGAGTTGACCTCCTTAAGGCACTCCTTTTGGATATAGTGTTGTGGCAACACTCTTTTGCACCACTCGCGACACCGTGCTCGTTCACCTTCGACTTGTGGGGCATAGATTGAGACATGTATCTCACAAAGCTCTCAAGATCCAATGGCCCTTTAGAGTATTTGCTCTAGGTTTCAAAGTGAGTGCATTACCATGTTGGAACAAAGTGTGCCCTTTTTCTAACCTGCTCGGTATTCGTAAAATGAAGACTTGCTCACCCCAAGAATCCATCTCAATGCTCTCATACATACCTTCATTCCCCTCAATTGATATAGCAACCTGGCCCTGTGTTTTCATCATAGCTGGAATTCCTACACAAGGAGTAAATGAAATTAATCCTATCTTTAGTTGCCCAATGTATTGGGACCTTATCGCATCGAGGTCATCCACATTTGTAATGCCTTTGTGCAATCTAGGTTGCAACACTCTTGTCCCCTAATTGCCTCAGGTTTTCTTTTTGGTTGGTGCCATACTTTCCATCCTTTCTAAATATTTGTCACTTCTAGGCCTCTTGGGCACCTTTGGTTGCCTTTTTATGAAAGACATAGCGTCTCTTCCTTGTGATCAAAGGATGCTCATCGACCACCAAATCTTCCACATGGCCTTGGGTGGGCCTTGGGGTGTGTAGTTGAAGAGGGCATTCTAGAGTATCACCATTCTTGTGTGTAATAAATCTAATTGGCCATCTCAACTGAGCTTGGGACTCCGTGACCACGAGCAGCACACAATGCAATCACTAGAGCTTCCACGGGACATGATAGTATCAACTTTCGATAAGAAGCTTCACAATGCCAACTCCAAGATGTTCATCTCCCGGCCTCTCATCATTCACACTATCAAATGGATCAAGCGGCAGATTTATTATGCCCTCACCGCCAAATACCGCCCTCAAGTTTGCAAGGGTGCAACAAAAAGGCAACCCATCTTCCTCCATTGGAGCCTAGGCAATGGCCTCCTTTTGAATTCCTGGCTCCATTTTACTCATCACATGCTCCCCCTGAATGAAAAGCTCACATTAAAACCATATAGCCCCAAACACCACAAATATGACCATATGAACCATATAAAACCATACAAACCACACTCATATACAAACCATACAACCATATAAAACCATACAAAACCACACTCATATACAAACCATATACAAACCATACAACCATATTAACTAAAATCATATAACCATATTAAAGCATACAACCACACTCATTTCTAAACCATATGTAAACATTGTAACCATTGAAACCATATTAAATACAAACCATTGAAACCATATTAAATACAACCATTGAAAATTTTATTAAATACATAAGCATATAACCTACCTTTTTCATATTTTGTCATGGCCACGCGGGCGCCTCTTAAGATAACAAAACCATTAACCCACGCGAAAGTAATCTACTGTTACACGCCATGAGGGCATGGCCCACCACGCGACAATGGTTTTATTATTGCACTTTTACGAGGGCCCGAGGGTGCGGCCGTAACCCACCCTCTTCCTCCCCCACCATTCTTCCTCCCCCGTTTCTCCGATCTCTCTTCCTCCCTGTTTCCTTTCCTTAGCTTTACACCATCAGCGATCGATCGAACCGAGCGATTCAGTACCATCTTATGAGAAAAGCGGTTGGTCGACCCGTCGGGGCGGCTTCCTCGCGCCGAAGTTCTATTGATTCATTGTTGGCGCTACCGGGCCGAGAAGAAAGTGAGAGCCCCTTTTAGTCTTTGCTTTTTTAGTTTTCTCGTAAGTCTTTTTAGTGCATTTTTTCTTATATTACATTGTTGAGGCTCTTATTAATCCCCGATACAATTTACAAGTTGGAATAAATCCTTATTCACGCTTTGTCAACGACTATACCCACACATGGAAGCGAACTTCGGAGCCTCCTCCCTCATCCAACAAATCTTCCGGGTATGTTTTGTAATATCATACCCCTTTTTAATCTCATTTTTCTCAGTTCTCCACTTTTCTCGTCTTTGTTCTCCACCGTTCTCTGCTTTTCTCATTAATCTCTTATTAATCTTTGTATTGTTTTACGCTTTTTTTGTTATCTTTTTCTTGCTTGTGGTTGAATTGAATACATTGTACATGCACAAGTGAGAATAGTGGTTATAGTAGCAAGCAACCGAGATAGAAATCATCGAGACCGTGTTAGGAAGTAAGATATTCTTGAGCATTATGATAAAATAACTAGGAATGTCTTTCTCCCAAAGAAGAATTCAGAATAGGAATTGCGTCCATGAATCTCCATTTCTAACTCAAAGAAATAATTGCGAGGAGACATGCTGGCGGGAGTGGCGAAGTTGAGAATACTTCGGCTTGCCAACAATCCGTGAAGTCACAGGCCTTCTTCTACTCGTGAGTGAGAACTTTTCGATTTCGCGAGGGCAGAAGAGGGAGTGTACACTTCGGATTGTTGGCAGGTGAGGGATTCTCGACTCGCTGACATTGGATTGCACAGCTACCCAATGTCTTCACATTCTTTAGAACCTGCTGCAGCCTTCTCGACTTTTCATGAGTCGAATGTGATACCTCGCCAATGGCTCTTGTGCGGTCGCAGGTGCCTCCACCTGGGCCTCGAGCTACTCTCCCCGAACCATGCTCGCCGAATATGCTAAGAGGGCGGCCGAAATTTGGGTGGAAGCTCGGCTTTAACCAGCTAGTCTTCGTAGCTTTCGTGAATTAAGAAGCGTAGGCTCAGTGCGCTCAAGGCTGGCTATGACGATCTCTCCTTCTATCTTCCTCGGACATTCTGCGAGGAAGTGGTTTTGGTATCTGCGAATGGCAGCAATTCTCACATTATTGTGAATTAAGCGATTGGCCTCTACCAATCAAAGGCGGAGTCTCGCCGGGCCGTAGCCGATGAATATTCGCGAAGGGATGGAATGCGATTGGGTGGAGCGGCGACTAATACAGTTAATTTGCTTTCGATAGGTGAATTAGAAACTCTAGTGCACTTCTAAGAGCTGGCTGGGGCTTGATCTTAAACACTCCTTATCTTCCACCGGACATTCGCGAGGGAAGTGTTTTGGTATCTGCGAGGGCACCTGCTAATGAATTCTCAGTATTATTATTAGTCGCATGGCCTCTACCCAATCAAAGACCGTCTCGCCGAACCTTCTAGCCGTCGAATATTGCGAAGGGGATGGAATGCGATTAGTGGAGGCCCTTACAACAACCACGGGGAAACCCGCGAGCTGGCGTACATGCATTCTCGGCTCGTATGAAGTCGGAATGCCTTACCAACCGCACTCCATGTGTACTAACCGGAGTTACGGATGGCCAAGGCATTTTCGACTTGCGAGTCGAGAATGTAACAAACGAAACCAAGCATCTCGACTTCGCAAGTCGAGAATCCTTAACGACCAATTCTCCTCGGTAATGCAGTGGCGGGCCTCGACCGGTCGAGTCACTCTCCCCGAACCATCTTCGCCGAATATTAAGGGAGGGGGACTCACCGGGTGAAGGCCTCTACAACTAACCAACCACGTGGAAACCCGCGAGGAAGCCAGGCTTGCATTCTCTACAAATCTTTGCACTTTCTATTCTCTCGTTTTTAGTCCCAAGTGCCTCTAGCGCAATGCGAGCCACTCTCCTTCGAACCATCTTCCTCGAATATTGCGAGAGGAGTGGTTGGACGAAGTGGAGGCCCCTCCGACTAACTACAAAGAGGATGCATTTGAACCGCATCTCACGGGCCTTAGTCCTAGCCCCGATCTGTACAACATTTCCAAGTAAGCGGTCCATGAAAAAACAACACCTAAAGCGCGTTTCTTTACCCGATCAATGTTTCTTGCTTGAGCATCTCTCAACCTAGAGTAAATCATCTCGAAGCTGAAAAATCTTGGACAAGGAACATCATCCGTCGAGCTTATCAAATAGTTCCATTATTTAAACACATACGGCATGTTCTACGTTTAAATAACATAGGCATCTTCGAAACTCACACCTCTTCACGCGCGGTGAATTCCTTGGGCCCAGCGTATCCGCGGATCCGGCCTCACCCGAGTCTTTGCTTCTTCGTGGTCTCTTCAAAGAGTGTATTCGCATCTAATACATTATCGCTGCGATTCACCGCGTATCCCCTTTCCATGGGCGCCCAGGTGTAGAGTTCCGTAACTGCGGCAGCTCCTCTCCGCTTCTACCTTAGCCTCCGTGCTCATCGATCAAATCATCGCTTGCAATAGGGTCGGGGAAAACTCCACATATGCAGAAGGCTGTTAGCGGCTTTTGGCGCCAAGGGCGCCATTCCGGAAGTAAGCTAGCGATCGATGATCCCCTCGACCTCGAAGTTCCCCAATGCCGCAGGGAAGATGAACCACGCTCCACTCACTTAGTCCCTTGATGTGATTAAATTCCGAAATAGTGTTTGGGCGGGGCTAAAGCCACGGTGCTGTACCTTTAGCCCGCTTTTTTCATAAATGATTGCATGTCCTTAAACTTCAAATTAAAGAACACGCCTCGATCTTTTTACATGCAGTCCTAAAAAACTCACAAGCAGCGGAGGAAACACACATAATTTCTGAGTCGTAGAAGAGGATGAGAGGGCACTCTGAGACATGACTCAGATCCAAGAAGCTTATAAAGGGAGGGGATACCGCGTTAGCTAGGCCAGGGGAAGAACAAGACAAACACCCTGAGGCGAGCCTTCCGAGGTTTTCTTTTGTCGGAATACCTTAATCGATCCATCCTTTCTTCTGCGGCATTCACCTCGGACTCACCGGGTGATCAGCGGCGAACTCCATTCTTCGTCATCGAGGGACTGAGCGGCAGCTTCTTGCTTAGTGCATTTCTTGGTGGTATGTCGAGGTATCGACAAGTGGGAAGGAGAAAGATCTGTTTCTACACCAAAGGGACAAGAAGAGCTCGGAGACAAGTACAAAAACCGGTGTTGTGTGCTCTCTCTCGCCTACTGCGCTTTGGTCAGCATTTAACACTACATGTCAGGATCTGCCCGAGGAAAGAGTAAGTTCTATCGCACTAAAAATTATGATTTCAAATTATTCTCACTCTTCCATGAGCAAGGCTAAGGGCACCAAAAAGGCCGGGCGCTTTAAAGTGTCAGGCTCTGGGTGGAAGGATTCAGAAAAGGGATGAAGGAGGCCGAAACCTAACATCGAGGAGCTTGGTATGGAGATTTCAGTGGGGGAAAACTGTTCCATACGGGGAGCTTCACTTAAATGGCTGAAGACTCTAAGCAACACTTTCTGCGATGGGGAATGAAGTTGTGGTTCATACACAAAAAGTCCACCAAAAAACAAAGATGGGGATGATGACACCACCACGGGAGGATCGGGATGACTTAAGGAGACGAAGATATGGTCGACTCCCCAAAACCTTCGATCCGGATGATCGGTCCGGGATTTCCGCGAGAGAGGGCTGAGAAAATGGGCGTCTAGCCCGGTATTATTATCCGTTGGGAATATCACACAAGCCGCTTCTTTGGACATTGGAAGGCGGGAAGGTTTGCGGGGAGATGCCGTCTTGTTCAACCACAGGGGAATTTAATCCGACATCTCTGCCGGAGTGCAACCGATGGTGCGACATCTGTTGCAGATCAATGCCTGCGGATGTCATACCTTTTAGCGGTCGACGTGTGAGTTGTTCATTTGCTTGGAAGTAAAGGGAAGATCTGAAGGAAAAGAGGAGTCCGGGTTGTAGGCGGCCAAAGATTCGATGAGGGCGGCTCAAGTAGTACTGACCGGAGAAGGAGGAGTGCCGCAGCGATCAGGATAGATATGCTGGCGAGAGTGCGAGTTCTTTTTCGCATGAAATCGAATCGCCGGCAAAGATAGCCTTTGCCGAACACAATAGCGGCCGAGTGCGGCTCGTAAGGTAAATAACTCTCTCGAGATCTTTCCATTCTCATTTCGCGAGTCGAAAGCCCCGCCATCCCCCAACATTTGCCGATTATCGGGGTTTCTCGGAGTCGGGGAAAGCCGTGACGAAATACCGTAAAATCAAAAGGATGTGGGCTTTCTCGACTGTGAAGTCGAAAAACCCTTAACCGAAAAGAAAATTAGACATTGATCGGGGACTTTTCGACTCGCGGAGTCGAAGCCCCGCCATCCTAACATTTTGCGATTATCACTGGGGTTTCTCGACTTCGCGAGTCGGTGCCGCGGTAATGCGAAAAATCAGTTGATGCAGAGCTTTCATTTCCGAAGTCGAGAAAACTGAGAGAAGTAAAAAGAAAATTAGACATTCAAGGACTTTCTCGACTACGAGTCGAGAAAACCCTGGGCTACTATTTCTTGTTTATTCCTCGATTGTTTGTGATACTTCATTCCTCGACATTGGTACATTATGCGAATGCGGCCCTTATCCCGACGGATCATACACGGCTAGGCAGCGAAAGAAAGCATTGGGTTGTCCTCGGCCCTAACAAAAACGGGGCTCCCTGGGATAAGTGGAAGACCTTTGAGAAACTATGCAGCATATGTTACCACTTTGGAGGACAGAAGATGACGAGGAGAGGAAGAAGAGGAGAAGAAGAAGAGAACACCAAGGAAAGGCGGTGGAGTCTCTCTCGACCAATATGACCTCATTCTAGCACCGAGGATGCGGGGAGAAATGGTGACATATGGGCTCAATGGACAAGAGGCAAAATTTGAAGATTAGCAATGGAGAATTTCCAAGCAGGCGGACCCCAAGATTGTTGTTTGACAAGCGGTTCATGAAGAGGATATGGGGCCTCCACGGACAAAGCGCTTGACCTACAAAGGCAAAATCTTGGAGGAACAATCCTGGCGAGGAAGACCGGGGAGTTCTAAATTGCGGGGCGCAAAGGATTATGCCACCGTCCTAAAAGCGGCTTGGGTATGCGTTAGAAGAAGGCATCCGCGAGTTACTAGCGTTGCATCTAATGAATACCATGATTTTGATTATTACAAGGAAAAGGCTGCCCTTGATGAGGAAGACATGAAGGAATTGAACCGTCTATGTCAGCCTACATCAACACCAAGGCTGGCGTAGCGTCAAAACCCTTCCTTTCCCTCGAGGCGTGCTATGGCAGGAAAAGAAAGCTTGATCGGGGGTGGTCCCATTTAAAGGCCGAACGATAAGCTCCCCATTTCTGGTTACTTTGGGACACAAGGGAGTTTGGTCCGAACGGGCAGGCCTTTTGGACCCGTGGCACTATTTGCCATCAATATGATCAAGACCCCACTTTTTTTATGACAAAGCTGACATAGAGCGAAAGTACAAGGCGTGTTACGGACATGGCCGACCTGGATACTTTCGGTTTCCTTGTCTTTTGCATCTTAGGGCAATCAAACAGCGCTGTCTCCCAATGGCCGGTGATATTAACTTCACCAACAAGATCATGCACTCCATATAACGAACTTGATCATGAGTGCGGACTTGGCTTGCCGAAGGCACCAAGCTTTGCCAACATAGTTTTAGTTTTGATTTCAAGATCGGTGATTAGGCACCGGATAAGTGTGGTGGTCTGGCGAGCATCATTATCTCGACAAGTTCATGATCTCTCAAGAGCGGATGGAACCTCGAAGGGGGGGGGTTTATGGAGGATGTTCCATCGATGGACAAGATGCGACAAAAGATGGTGCGACCGGTCCTATACATAGAATTCTATCCGGCCAAGAGTTATCAAGTACTTCATAACCCGCTTGGTGCAGGAAGATCAAATTGTATGCGAAAGTGGTACATGAATGGCCCGTTATTCTCTCGGGGGCTATCTTTGTATGGAATGAAACCTACTATCCGAGTGGTTGGAAATAAGGACATGGTTGAAACCATTCGGCCATACCGGATCTCGCTTCATGAGCATTTCAAGGGAGGAAGACAAATGGAAGCGGTAAAGAAAGACTGATGAGGACGAGGGAGACAAACTGGCCGGAGACGAGGATGTCGAAGGTTTGGACTGAATCTTTGCGAAAACATTATTAAAAACGGAGATTGAGGTGAGTTTACTTTTGCTCTATCGATTGTTTCTCGACTTCGAGTCGAAGAAACTTCGTTCCTTTCAATACCTTTTCTTTTTCATTCTCGACTTCAGCGAGTCGAGAAAACTCGTTCTCTTCGGCCGGATGTCATCATTTGGAATTCCGGTGTCAACGACTCGGATCATTGTCATTTGGAAGCGGTTCACGCCAGCGAGGAGAATGAGAATGAAAATGCTGCAAGCAACAAACTTGCTCCACCCGCGGAAAGAACACGAAAAAGATAATGATCCCAAGATTTGGATCCCGATGAACCCGAATATGGTCAGGAGCCAAACTCCAAAGCGGGATCGGCTGGTCCCACCAAGCTTGTAATATTTGACGTCAATGGAGTATTAGGCCGCGATTATACCCGCGACAAAGACGCGTCCGAGAGATTAACACCTCATGAGATCCCAATGAAAGCGAAAGCATAAAATAGTGTATCCAGGAGGCCTAGAGCTAAGGAAATTATTGATCGGTGCCCTGCGGGGATTGAAGTGGGCATATGGTCTTGTATGGCAAAGAAAAATATTGTCAATGTTCTTGGTGTTCACCGGCGATTTCAGTTTGAAGTTCAAAGTTCGATTTTGGGGAAACTAAAGGGTCGAAAGCATGTGAAGGACCTCGATCCAGCCATCACAAAGGGAAGCCTATAATGGTGAAAAATTTGGGCCGGGTTTATGAGCAATTCCGGGACTATGGCAAACACAACACTGATCATAGAGCGACTCCGCCTACAAAGTGCTATCATACGCGGCGAAAAAATACAATCATTGCTAAGCCATATGCCTGAAGAATATGAGACGGATAGGTGGTTGTCCTTGGACTCTGTCTGCCTTGGCGGAATCCCTCTTTGCCATTCTTGTCGCGATGCTTACTTTAACTATCCGAGCCTCCACGGAACCCGATCCGTAGAGCAAGCCCGATCATGAAAGCTATGGACTGACAAATACTTTGGTGAACAAGAAGAGTGACCCTTGCTTTCGGATAGTCAAATTGTGTGAATATTGTAATCGAACGTGAAACACATGTATTGACCATTTTGTAATGAATATACTTGTATATTGAGTTTTGATGCCTTTCTCGACTCACGAAAGTCGAGAAAGGCATGCTTGTCCTGATGATGAAACCATTTGTATGTTTGATTGTGTCCTTTGGATGCAGCCCACAATCTATTATGATAATGCTTGTACATTAGGTTTTGGGCCTTTTCGACTTCATGAGTCGAAAGGCATGCTGGTTTTTCGATGGCGAAAGCATTTGTATGCTTCCGTGTGTGATTGGATGCAACCATATTCTAATGAGTATGGTTGTACTTTGACTTTACGGGCCTTTCGACTCGAATGAGAAACCACTACTTCCCACGCCATTGGATGCGATTGTATGGAATGAATGTTCTCCGTTGTAATTTGATTTCAACGTTCTTTTCTTCGTTTTGACTAATGACACGCAGAATTGTTAATCATACTCTCCTTGCTCCAGGTGGTTCGGTGCACGATCCGACACCAGCACGGCATCCATTTCGAGGCATCACGGGGACCGCTCCAGCGGCCGCGGATCCCGCTCAAGGCGGAAGAAATACCGCTCGCAGCGTGATCCCGATCCGCGCTACACTCTGCCCGCCTTTGGGACAAGGTTGCTCGCGAATTCAGAGGTTGCCTTTCGCTACACCACTGGGATAAAGAAGCGGGCTAAGAACAAAGAGATGTCCAAAGAAGCTCAAAGCATCTTGCAAGCATTGCATAACATCCACGGAGGGTGGGAAGGAGCATAGAGATGAAAGGTCGGTGCCAATGAGTGGAGAAGTCGGTGGACAGAAGCGGCCGGTAGCTCGAGAGAGGCACCTCCACGTGAGGCATTCCACACTCTTGAGGTTGCCCCCAAGGCTTTACAGATGGCATGAAGAAGCCACACAAGTTAATCCCCTAAGGTGGACCACCTACCAAGATGATGTAATCTGTAGTGACAACAAGACCGCCATGGTCTCTCAAGGTCCAGATGTAAAATACATTGTATCTGTTCAATTTATTAATAAAATTCTTTTCAACTAGATCTTTGGTTTCAAACTTTAATGAATTTCCTTTGTTTCAGTTGCATTGTTTTTGTTCTCGACTTCATGAGAACAGGGAAAACTGAGCAAAGCTTCGGATCGAGTTTTATTCAAAAATTCGAATTTAGGATAGTTTTCTGCCTGGGGTGCTACTTTTTATGTAAATTAACGGGTTCAAAAAATGGGAAATGGAATGAGTCCCACTTTAATTAAATACGACTTCCTTCCGAAATTTGGGGGTTGTCTTTTGATTATTTTAGCGGACCTTATTGATGCGCACCAAATTTTTGTTTAAGCTTTGACTTGACATTCTTAGGTATGCAGCTCTTTACGTTTGATGTGTCTCTACGCCTATATGCTCTCGACTCTTCTTTTTGTTCCCTCGTGATTCCTCATCATACCACATGCAGGCCTTAAAGGCATTGCCCCTCCCGGGTCTCTTTCGTTTTTCGAAGACCTCTTCTTGCGCCTTCACTATTATGTCATTAGGCACGTTCCCATTCTTGTTCGCTCTATGCTCTCCCCATTCCCATTTTCCCATTTCTCTTCCTCGATAGATTGTATGAATATATCCGCATATTTATCCTCAAATTGTATTTTCATTTTTGCCTTCTCTTTCTCTTTTTCCCCTTATTGTTATCAACTTGAGTTTGCTCACCCCCTTTGAATGTGCTTGCATGGGTTTGTGACTTTCCCTTTTCCCGGTCGGCCATTCTAGTAGCACGGCTTGAGACATTTTCCCTTCGCTTGGTCATTCATTTATCATATAATCTACTATGCTTCCCCGTGTGCATTACGGCTCATGAAGATCCTCCCCATTTTTGTACCCCATTAGCTATAATGACCCCCCGTCAGCCGTGCACACTTCAAGCAAATAATTCACCTTTGGTATTGATCTCTGTCTTGTCTTCCTCGTACTTCTTTTCCAATCATGTGATCTTAGCCATTATGTGTCCACCGCCTATTCATTTCGTCCCATCCTTATGTTTTGTGCTTGTTCCTGACCTGTTCTGGCGTTTAGATCCCCTATTAGAATCATTGGCCCCTGTTCCTTCCACTTCATCATACTCTCCCCCAAGTCTAGCAATTCTAGTTTGTCACTGTTTGGCGGGTAATATGCTATGATCAAAATTAGGTCTTTTTTGTTTTGCAATTGAATACTTAGTATCATGTATCTTTTATTGATATCCGAATGTAAAATACATGCACTGTTTGCTACACTCTCTTTCACATAACAGGCTAGGCCTGCGCTTCCTCTTCCTATCTTAAAATCCTTATCTTTCCAGCATGTGAATAGCTGGTACCCCTCTTCCTCTGGCAGCCGCTTGATATTGTGTTCCCATGTCTCTACCAGACATATTATGTCGCAGCTATGGGCTCCCTCGAGTCTCTCTCCGTCATCCCAAGGGTATCCACGATAATTCAATTTACCATATTGTCGCGTCTCTTCCCTCGGAGGTCGCTTCTTCGGGGTTTCGGTGTTACGCTCCTCCGTTGCCTTCCTCTTCACCCGCCCCTCGGCCTTTCGCATTCGAGGTTGGGCCCATGGTTCCGGCTTGGGGCGTTGATCTTTGCCGACCCGTTTCGCTTCTTTACGCTCCTGCAGGTTGAATCACTTCTAGGACTATCGCCTTCGGTGCCCCCCCAAGGCTCTGCTTTCCTGCCCTTGTGGCATAACCACCAAGGGGTTGATATTCTCCTTCTCTACTTCTATTGACTTTGTGGACTCCATATTCTGTTCTTGTCCTAAGATTGTTTGCTCTTTGACCCTCTTGTGCAGGTACACTTTGCCATTCCCGACTCGCATGTATCCTGCCGATTCAATTCCACGGCCCCGGCGGTAGCCCCTTGGCGTTGCATGGCCATTTAGAGCTTCACGTACTTTGATCCCATTCTTTAGCTTTGGATCCCATGCTACCATATCCTCTCCTTGGTCGCCGGTCCCCGAGTGTAAGTGATTTATGTGCTGAATTCGCCTCTCCATTGGCCTGACCGCACTGCTTTGACGATGATGCTCCGGTGTTCTTTGAAGACTATCTCTATTATTTCTGCAGTCACTCGATATGTGTCTTCATTAGGTTTCTCTGCTACCCCTATTAGGCTAGCGTCATGCTTAATTCTATTCGCTCCTCAAATTCCATGATATGCGGCTTTATTCTATCAAATGATTCCCATGCATCTAACTCACATTTGTTTTAACTCAACCAACCTCTCGCATGATCTTAGCTTTTTCTTCTTCAATCTCTATATATCCTGCTACGTGCATCTCCTCGCTTGTCCTCTCGACCCCTCCTATCCTTACGTCCATGCTGGAGATGGCTATTTTGTTGCGGTTGGCCGTCTCCACCAACGTGTTGAGTGCATCCATGCTCAGGATTCTAGACTCCAGCTGCTTGTTCATTTGAGCCAGAAAATCTTTGAGATCCTATTGGCTCCGATTGGTGCTCTTGCCATATCGCTTTCTTTTGTTGGCCGAGGCTAGGTGCTTTACGCCATTGCTCCCCGGGTTGGGTATCGTGGTGATTCTCGTCACGGTTTCTTTTTGCAATGGAATTCTTCTGGTAAGATAGCTGCACTACTTCCGTAAAGTATGTATATTCTGTCTCTAAATGGTCTCTTATTCAAAAATCACCGTTAACTCCGAGTTTGAATTTTGAAATAGCCATATCCATTAATTATTCCGCCCACCACTACTTATTATTGATTCACCCCTTTAGATCTCGGGCGTCTTTCCATTCCGTGATTGGCCGGGGTGACCCTCTCTCGTGCCAATGCAAGATTAGTAGTAGTTGCCTACCAGGAATATTATTTATTTATTTATTTATTTATTTATTTATTTATGCCTTTATTCAATCATTTTGGTGATCAGGAACCGGTTGGAGGGTCATGCCCTCGCTATCGGCCTACGGCGGGTTAGGACCCTCAAATCCCAGAGCGTATCGATCTCTCCTTTTTACTATAACACATTTGTATACATATACATCATTATTCTTTCATGCTTTATGCGGTACTCTATGGTGGTTAAATTTTTGTTGTTCTCATGATGATTTTGAGTTTATAGTGGTCGGACTACGGGTTGGTGGATCCAACCCTCGCTATCTTGGTGTCTGGGGGAGGCTGGGCCTCTCAATCGGTGAACTTATAAAGAGCCCACTTTTACTCGGGAGATGATCTTGCCTTTCTGTATAGTCCCGGTCTCTCGCCGATTCCCCTATTTTGTCGGTTATGTGTCCCTTCATTTTCGTCTCAGATATATCTCTTAAGTTGTCCCCATCTTTGCCTATCTTATTCTATCGACTTAGATTCTTCTTGTATTAGCCACCTTCATATTTAGTGTCACGCCTCACCATGTTGTCCACGCTTGTTCCGATTGATTTTAGCCCGTAAATGGTTTTGGTTTTTTGTCGCCGGGTGTCCAAAGCCCACTGGCTTTTGAGGCTGCCGCTTTGTTGTTGTTAAAGCGTAATTTTTATCGTTTTAGCTATCCTTTCTACAAATCTTGCTTGATTATACTACTTGCATTAGAAAAAAAATGGGTCTCCAACCGCCTTCCTAAGAAAATCCTAAGATAAATTCCATGTCATTTTTAAGTTACTATTTTACCTTTTCCACATCATCACTTTGTCTTTATAACAAGAAGATTTAGAAATCCTTCACATTAGAACCGTATCTTTAGAACCGAAGGCATTATTTTAGCATCCATGGCACATTAAAAACCAAAAAAAAAAGCTTTGCTCGTATGAAGAGTTCCTCATTTACATCTTGTTTTGGGATCTACAAGGCACAAAATCGGCCATTGAGACTCTCACTCTCGGATCAACCACAAGATCTACGACAATTTAAACTCTTCCTGAGGTAGGTTTTCTACCTCAACCATTTGATCTTATATTTGCCGCTTGTTCATTTTTTTGAAAATGTGACATTTGAATTTGAATTTGAATTCAATTTGAATTTGTATTCAAAATCCTTTGCCTCCAATGAAGAGTGCATATATATATGCAATGGAGTTCCAGAGCAGAATTTTTGCTCATTACCTTTACCTTGACATTCTGCAATGGCACAACTCAGAATTAGACTACCATCAGAAGATTATGCACAATTGAGAGTAGAGCAGCAGGAAAAACAATTTGATGAAGATGAAAGTGGAGCTAAACATGCCAATTTATGGGCAAAGAGAGAGATATACCCCAGAGATCCATTCACGGGCAAGCATCCTAAATTCAATTGTATTGAGCTGAAGGAAAGTTTGTTTGTGAAGGAAAAGCGTGGCTTCTTGGCTATTGTGAAAGTATGGTCGATTATAACATGCAAACTTTATTTCATATGAATAATCGGCATTTTTGCTTGCAAAGAAGCAAGAAGAGTGCTTAAGTTTGACTAAAATGGTTGATTCATTGGTCAAGCAAGTTGAAGTAAAGGACCATGATGCATCTAAATTGACAATGCATTTCGAGGAAATAGGATCTTGCAATTGGAAGAAGATATGAAATTGATGGATTTTTGTTGTAAATCACCAAATAGAGAATCAATAATTGCAAATTTCGAGGCTAAAAAACATAAAATCGAGTTTTTGTGTTGGAGAGGAGAGGCTTAAAAGATTAAAAACAGACCTCTTTTGGTCTTAGACAAAGAAACAAAAACTTGAAGCCAATATCAACATTAAACCCCACATGTGGGGCTATTAGAAAAGAATTTGTGCTATCGTGACATGGTACATGGAAAGAACGATGCAAAAAGCCGATAATCACGAAGGATACAAGTGCTCATAACATTAGCAAAGTTATGAGAAGTTTTGCCACAAAAGGGGACCTTATGACAATGCTAAATGCACCAGAAAATGGCTATTTCAGAAAAGCTATAATTAACATGGTTGTTCAAGATATCTGCTCTAAGATTGACATTGGAAAAATACAAGCAATTTGTGACTCGGCTAGGATTAGCACAAAAGCGTATAGGTTGCTGTTCAAACCATTCTACGATGCCTTGACTTCACTTGGTACAAAAAGTTTTATTGTTCAAAGGCCGTACTATGTACATAAGGTAAGGGCAGTGAGGAATAATTCGATTAATGAAGTATTTGGATGCATGCACTCAATATTGTCAGGCCTGCCAATTGCATCCAAGAATCCTTCAAAAGGTAAAGAAGAAAGCAAATCTATGATAGGTCTGAATGAACATAATAATTTGTGGTTAGATTTGGAAGGTGTTTTGAGATTTATGGTAATTTACTATAATTTGCAAGAAAGCGATGTTGAAGGACAGCTGGAAGTTTGCATCAAGTTAGATGAGATGGAATTATCTCATGCTAAAAAAGTATGATGAAGTTTTTTTGACTCTCATGAACAAGGCATTGTTGTCATCCTACGAAGAACAAGGGAAATTGAAGAAGAAAAAGAGAGATCCCGAGTGGTTCTCCGTTCAATCGGAGGATCATACATGCTGGTTAGGATTGTTTCAAGTCCGAAAGAAAAACCATGATGTATTAAAATGGGTGTTTGAACAAACAACTATCCCTGCTCTAATTCATAAGTATCATAGTGGTGAGAAATTGATTGTTGAAGGATTTGGCGCCTTCTTGATTAATTTTCACATGGCTTCCGATTTGAAAACAGAAAAATGCATGTATAACATTTCAAATGGTGCAAAAGACATCCAAGAATTGTATATATTGCAATTATACGTTGAAATCATCAAAGAAAGGGCACTCTAAAAAGTACTTTGGACTATGATCAGCTTGCAGCACCATATAGATATATAAATGATAAAATGTTCAGCCAATATTGCCAATTCCGTTGGAGAGGGTTCATGTTTATGCGCTTCATGCACTTGTAAGGATTGTTGATAAATGATCCACCATTCAGCCCTCGCTTTGTATGGAATATCGAAATGAGGAGGACAGAAAGAAGGGATTAAGTTTAGTGGAGAAAGTACTATCGGAGGTGGTTTACATGGCGGATGTGTCAAGTTGGAGAAAGACACTAAAAAATCTAATGGTAGGAGCTCTATTCCAGCCAAGGTTTTGATTGGAGGCGATAAAGCACGTCATTTCTTGTCTAAAGTGGATAGTGCGCAAAGAGGAGACTTCGAGTTTGGTAAGATGTTCGTATATGCAGAACATGATAGAACAGAGACAACAGCAAAAAAGTTGAATGCATGGAATGCTTTACCTGATCTTAACGTGCTGCTACAGAAGCATTACTTTACTGAAAGCAACAAGCAACAATTCCGAGCTGCTGTAAACGCCTTTACAACAGCTTATATACAAGCATAGGGAGAGAGCGAAGTCACACATTATGTGCATATAATTTATGCACACGGCCCCTGGTTTGCTGAAAAGTATGGAAGCCTTGCTATCTGGAACACGCAGTAATGGAAAAATCCCATAAGCAAGCAAAGGTAGCCTTCAATCAAAAGACACGACGAGGTGGCAGCAATAAATCTTCTCTTTCTAATCCACTAGTTCAGATGACCCAATGGTTCTATAGGAGAATAATAGCACGTCATGAAGAAAACATGGTGAGACGAGCTTCTCCAAATGTCCCAGATGCAACTATAGAAGCTGCAAAAATACAGAAACTTGGAAAAATTAAGCAAAATGACAGTGCATAGAATGGAGGAAAAAGCCAAAGAGTTGGAAGCAAGTTTTGTTTGTAACTACATTCTTATTTCACATCAAGAAAGTTGAAAGGGCAGCAAAATTTTGTGCGACCGATTTCACCTCGTTATTTTACCACGCTATTTTGTGCAGTCGTAGCTTTTCAATTCTTGCTTGAATTTTGTATCCTTCGGTTTTCATTTGTTTTTTTTAGGTTAGATGGCAATTGTTCAATAATTCAAGGGGTCTTCATGATTCTAAAATGTAGCAGAGTATATTTTAACATTAAGTTTGTTGTTCTGTAGCTTTTGACAATGCAATGTTGTTGTGACATGAGCACAATGAGTCTAGAGTACGATTCTAAAATATTGCCAAGGGCATTGAAGAAGAATTATTGAATCTCTTGTCCCATAGAAATATTCAAAGTATAGCGTAGATGAATATATTTAATTGATGCATCGTAGAATTGTGGAATTGAAATGACCAATAGCAGGATTGTAAAGGCAAGTCATGTGAATTTAAGAATAAGAAGACAAAGATGAATTGTATTGATGGATACAATCTGTTGCACAAGCCCCAATTGTAGCTCTGATATATATGTGAACAAATGCATCCTTATATGGCTGAGATCTGAATGCTATTCCCAACAAGTCATCTAGATAAAAGCAAACTAGTTGGTCACCATGCTCTGGATACTTATCCTAGAATGATGATTAGTATAGTACTTTGAAAAGTGAATCAATAGTTGTATGCATGGCTTAGAAATCAAGTAGCCAAAGACATAGAAGATTTAATACTCAATGCTCCATCTTACAATAGCAAACTGAACAAGAAAGAAGAACATTTAATTGTAATCGTAAAAAATCCTCATAGTCTTTGAAGAGATACATTTTAATCAAGGTTCAAAGTTTCAAAGTTTCAAAGTTTCAGAACTGAAGTTTCGGAGCTACTAAAGTTTCAGCTTGTAGAACCTAGTCAATATAAAATCCTGATCAGCAAAAGAGTTGATTTCAGGAATTAAACCTGAAGATCCAGCATCCAACAAATTTTTTCCCTATTATATTATTGATTTAATGTCGACTACATTTGGAAACTTGCAATCTTTACACTTGATTTTCGTGATTCCCGGCGATATCCAATCTTTCTTCCATTCAAAAGAATTGAAACTCCCCATGCATCCCGAAAGTATCTAACGCCTTTCTCTGTTGAGCCAAGTAGCGTGCAGTCCCCTCCTCCACGTTGAGCACTCTATTATTCGGCTTAACTTATAAAATGTAACTTCGGATCCATGAAAAAGGGATTATTGCCATGTTCTCCCACAGCCTTTCCAATGATAACGACCATTCTTCCAAAAGCGCTTTTCTTCTTTCAATAAAATAGTTGCAATATAACATTTGCTTAGTCAACCTCGTATCTGTAGAAAAAAAATGGTGAACTTTTAGAAATAGTCTTAGAAATGGTGAATCAGACCGCAATAGTCTTAGAAATATACATATTACCTAAAAATGAACATATTTGTTGCAGCCATGCATTCAATAATTTGGCCTCCACTTTCATGCTCCCTCCGCATCCAATCAGCAAAAAATAAGCCTTCTAATGTCTTGGTTGTAACGCGTGATTACACGTATATGTTTGAGGAGCAACCTTAAGCATTTGATTGAAAGAAGAAGGAAAATACGCTAATCGGCAAAAACACTTTGATGGCACATCTAACTCCACCACTTTCTATGAGGGTCCTATAGACTTCTTTCGTCAGATGTATACGATAGGTTGTTAGTACTTTCTGATCACAGAATTCAGCACCCATGGATTTTAAGCTTGGGGGACCGATCTCCACAAGTTTTCCTATGCGCCTTGCAGATACTGTATAGTGGAATTTATGAAACCAGATGCCTTCATCATGCAGACTTTTCCTTGAAAAATCCTGAAATAATAGCTGCCCTATCTTATAATGGTAGACTTCAAGGACGCTTGTAATGCTCTGAGCTGAAACTCTATCAACAAAGTCAGAGGAGGAAATGTAATTGGCTTCAAGTTTAGGACATGATGACTTCCCTGCAATTGACTCCTTTGCCATTTCACGTGGATTGTAAGCATGCTCACAACAAAAAAAAAAAGAACCTTCTTACCACCATGACTAAATACAATATCTTTTACTCGTCCCTTGAGAGGTCATTTAACCTGGACTTATCCACCTTATGCTCACCAGCTGTTCGAGGCATCATGGTAACCCATGAACCAATTGAAACACGAAGTTCAAGCCAATCACCCTCACTTTTCTGATTACGCACAATAACTGTATCTGGACCAGACCTAAGCATTGACATGACCTGCAGACAATAAAACAAGAATCTGAGCAACAATTTTGTCATGCAAAATGATAAGCGAAGCACTGGATTTTTGAGAACTAAGCACTAGCTTCAATCGATATTAACATTGCTGTAGCAACTAGCTCCACATGAATTGAAAGCTTTAAATTCTCCCCAAATAACTTGGCCCACTACTAACTAATTTTATATGTGAATACTCATTTTACATCACACAGGACTCGAAATATACAGAGGAATTAGCTTGCCAAGAGAGAAATGTAATAATGTAAAAAGCAAAAATTAAAAGCAAAGCAAAACTGGATTACAAAGAAAGATACAAAATCAGAGCATGTAGCGTAAGAGAAGCAAGTTGTTTTTAAAAACCAGCCTTCGTAACACTTCAATCTTAATGCATATGAAAGAATGAAATGGCATGTTAAGCTCATTTAGATACACATAATTATCCGAAACCCAAGCTTAAAACTTCTATCAATGCCTATTCAAGAATGATTGAAATGGATCTCAAAGACAAATTTGGCTCTCACGCGAATGGAATGGGATTGTAGAACTCTATCGGGGCAACCTCGCTATCGCTATACCAAAGGTGTTAGTTACAAACATGATTTTTTTTTATGTAAACTAGCAAGTCGCACCTGATTTGTTTTGATGCTCCTCCAATCAAAATCTGTAGTTGAACCGAGTGGATGAATTGGAACTCCTTCTGCCTTCTTTCTGCCTCCGAGAAAGCCTAACCCTAAACCATTACGTTTACCATATTCAAAAATATTTCTGGGAAATTTTCGTAGGTTTAGAATTTCGTGCGTGCAGAAATCAAGTAAGATTATAGATATCTCTACCCACACAAGAGAAGCCCTATTGAAGCTCGTGTCCAATTAAAAGTGGCCATGTGGATGCCTAGTAAGAAATTGAGCACACTTCTATTGCCACGTAATGTGCCCTCTCCCCATTGGCTCCATGTGTAAACCTAGGTGGAATTTTTAATATTAAGTTTAAGGATGGTTGGAGACCCCATTTTTTTTCTAATGTTTCCTCTGCAACTCCAAGATTTCCACCACTCGCTTAGTTTAAGTAGTTCCTACTCAGGTTTAATACTATTACGATACCATTTTCCAGATTTTTGAAGTAATTGCATGGTTGAAGCACTTCATATTTGGATACATAAAAAGTAAGTACAATTCCATTCCCGGATCTTTGTGTCCAAGGAGATGGATTTAGACAGCCGATCATGGAGGAGTTGCCTTCTTCGATTGGGTCGGATGCTTAACCATATATAATCTAAAAGTTGGGATGGAGAGTAGAATTGGAAAAGTGTCTTATAGCAGAAATAAAATAGAACATAAAAAAAAAAAACAAATCAGAATCAAAACCAAAAAATTTTCGAGAGGGCCCCGCTGTCTTTCCCTCTTCGCTTGTTCGTATTTTTCTATTCCTCACTTTGATTTTCCATCGCCCGTCCCTTCTTCTTCATCGAGGTCTCCCCGTCTCTTTTGATTTTCTCCGAAGTTTCTTGCCACCGCCGACGAGTATATATACTCCGTCGGTTTTTCTCACTAAACAGATGGCAAATATCTTACCGAAATCTCCTCCCAATAGATCACCGGGTAATTTTGGACTTATCGTATTGATGCATTCAGATGTAAAACAGATTAAAACACTTCATTACCCTCTCCTTATCTCGTCTTCTATCTTTGAATCATTCCGGTCGGCTAGAACCCCCCATTACTTCCTTGACCCCGATTATATCCCCGTGGTCCTTCATAGTCCGGGCATGGTGAATCCAGATCACGGAAAATAAGATACCCCGGCCGCAATTCAGGCAGGATGTAAGCCCTTTCTCTAAACATAGACAATCTTCCTCACATATATACTAGGGTCCTTCCTCCTCCAGCTTTAGATTCCACGGGACTGTGAGATTTTTCCGGGTTTCCTGAACGAGCTCTTTTCCTTGATGCTAGCCTCTGGTTCCACTAGCGCTTCAAAAATATTTTTGCCTTTGTCCATGCTGATTGGGATGCGCTAAATCCAGCCTTCTCGAGGCCTTCTCTTCTGTAACCGTTAGAACCCTAAAAGAAGAGAACTTTTCGATGTTGCGATTTATACTCTGATCGTTTTTAGGATTAGCCTCGTTTTTCTCGCCCCTTTTCCCGGTTATGCCTCATTCATTATCGTCCTTGTCCTGACGTGTTTGGTATCCACCATTCATAATTTCGAGTATCCGGTATAGTTGGGAAAACGTATTCGCGGCCGCTTTTATGCTGTCAGTACGTAACCTGCGCCCCTTCGTAGGTCTCTAGGTAAAATCATTATCGGCTATTTTTCAGACGTGTATCACTCCTCATTATCATTGTTCCGGTCTGAGCCTTTATTTATTGTGACGATTCGCCGCTCATGTAATTCCTTTATGCTTGCTTATCTGTCCTCTCGCTGGGGCTGTAACCCGGTGACGTAAGTGCCACGTGTTCCTGCATAAAAGCTATTCTCTCACCGGTATGCTATTCATTTCAGCGTTGTTTAACTCATTTTGCGCTTCTAACAAAGACATTACGTCACCATTCCGCGCTTCCGTGTCCGTCTTTTCCTTCACGAAGCTTCCTTCTTTGTTTGTTTGTTTGTTCTTCCTTGGCTATCCACTCCCTTATTTTTAGCTTCGTCCATATTCTAAGTTTGTCTACATTTTATTTTACCGTTAAAGAACCCTAATGCTCCATCGCCCTTTATACTAGTTACTCGATAAACCCCGTGATCAATTTTTTTCGATCGGCTTGCTTCACCAAAGATGGAAATGGGAGATATAATTGTAAATTTACATCATATTTTTCTACAATGTATGTAATAGATTTATACATTATGTTAAACGCGTAAATGGAAAGAACTCGAAGAACTATCTTCTTTGCTAATATATCTCAAAAGAATAATCAAATCTTCCCTGAATCTTTATCTTAATCTTTAGCCACAACAGTTGTGATTGTCATAAATAGTTGGTGCTATTTTATGAAGTCATAATCCTAGCCTTTGGTCTCTAAAATGGATTGAGTTGGTGCTCATGTACAAATTGAGTTGGTGCTCATGTATAAATTGAGTTGGTGCTCAATTGGATAAATTAAGTTGGTGCTTAATTTGTTTATGGACACAACTGAGGTCAGTTGCCTTCAAAAAGGGAGGAATTGATATGGATATGGTAGCTCGGGGGAGTGGCCTTGAACGTTGGTGCTTTTTATGTTAAAACATCAAAGCTATGAAAGAGAAATCTAGATTTAAACGAAAAGATAGCAGGCTACGATTCATCTATGTTGATCCTCGCACCAGTGTTCCGCTTTCATTCTCCTTTATCATGTCTTCCAGCGTGACCGTGTAACCCAGTTTGTTGCCAAAGATCGCCAAGAGATTGTCAAGTTCTTCTCATAGAGTCTTGATCCCATCCAGCCAGTAATAGCATATGTGCTTCTTTTTTCGTTGGAGCGGTGATAGTTTGTCTCGAAATGGACTTTGAAATGATTGTTTATCCATAGATCCGTAATTTTCAACATTGTTTCCAGAGCCTTGCATCTGATTACTTCTTTTTTGAGCAATAGTAGGTAATATACTTATTCTTGCTTCCCCATTGCGTCTGCATCTTTGTCTACCCCTCCTATGTAAGCCCCTACCTCCATTAATCGGCTAACACAGCATTGAAACTCGGTGCTATGTCTTTTCTTGAAATTTTTTAGGATTTCCATCTGTGACCTTTTCATTCTTTCCAAAAGCGATTCAGATAGCAGTCACTGCATGCGTAGCCCATTCTCTCCTTGTTGGAGCCTCGTGGTTACCATGTTTGGTATGAGATCGTTCTCTTCTACACTCTCTGCTATCCTGTCTTCTCTTCGATTTTACGATAAAAATTCTCGGTTTGCTATATACATGTCTATTCTTGCTAGGGATGATGACAATCGCCACATCGGGCCATCGACTTCGCGATCGCCAAGACTCCAAGAATGTATCCGTTTGGAAGGAAAAGATTGGTTTGAGCTAATAACTTTCTCAAGATGACTTTTTAATTTATAAAGTCCAATGCAGAGCACCAAATTCAAAAAGCATGCGACATACCCGATATAAAGTCCGCCTACATTCTTAGTGAATTGAGAAACTCGGGCAATCTAACTTTATTTATCCCCGGAGAAATTCAAAGAAGGTGTAAGATTGATCCACAAAAATTGTCCTACTTCACCCCTCATACTATCCACAACAAATTCTACCCCTACAATAGATTTATGGGGATTCACATGGAGAAGTATGGATGGGCCGGTGAATATTATCGCCCGGTCTTGAAAAACGGTATTCTCGACCCGGTTAGAAGCTTCATTTGCCGCGTTCGTGCATGGCTCGTTAGTCACATTTGAAAATAGCATCACCGCTTCGGTACGGGGAAAAAATACTCTCATGTGAGTCACCCTTTACCTTCCCGATTTATTGCCAGTGAAGAGATGTCAAGCTCGTTCATCCGAAACCGCCATGTCCAAGAAACAATCTATTAAAAATATATGGCGTAATCAACGATTAAAGCATCTCGGCAGTCGGTGATTAAAACATCCGGCAAAAGATGAAGACCAAGATCTATATAAAAAGTCAACTTTTAATCCATCTTGATTGGCATATTAGGGATTGCCCCGACTAGAATTTGCCATAGCGAGAGAAAAAAACCAGATTTCGACCTCACCGCCCGGGAAGAGTGCGCAAAAAATGGTGAATCTCGAATTTTGAAGATCCTTATCGAAAACGCGATTCAAAGGCTATTTGGCAAAAGGTGTCTTCAATTCTTCCTCCCAAGAGAACAAGTGGATGACCCCTGACCTTTGGGTAGTTCATGAGCATGTCAAAGCGGATAAGTTGGTGAATTCCATGTACAAGGTCTTGCTTGATGCGGACGCCTTGCCTCCTTCATCCAAGTGGCCTTTTGGTCATTCCTAGGGATCGGGCAGTAAAGCGGTATGGGAATGGGTATGGGATAAACTACTCCATCCCAAAGTATTTGTTTGTCTCAAGGCGTTAACATTCTAGTGCAATGATTTCATCCAGAGGTATCTCGCACTTTGTCCCTTAGGTGCACAGAGGGACGAGACAATTGAGCATTGCTTCTTCCTGTGTAGACATGTCAGACATACTTGGTTGTGGCTTCAAGGCCTCTTTCGTTGCAATTTGAATAGCCAGCATGTGTTATTAGCAGTCTATCCAAGTAGTTGGGATAATTTGGCAAAAAGGGTGTTTCATTTGGCTTCTGCATGGATCATTTGGCCCATTTGGAAAAGAAGGAATCTTCTCATATTCAAAGGTCATGTTTGTTGGATGTAATGTGTCCTTCTTGATGCCCAACAACTAATTGTCAAAGCATTGTGTGCTCATCAATTGCTAATGAGGTGAAGAGTCGTATCCTATCTTGATTCACACTTATTTATAAGATTTTGCTTGCTCTTCATACTGTTTAAATGTTGTATTTGAGTGGGGTGGTTTTGCTTTCGATGGACATTCTCTCCACTTTAGTCCCCATTGTACTTTGTAACTTTCTCTGGACAATAAAAGCTCAAGTCCTTCAAAATAAAAAAAAGATTTTAATTGCCATATGCATGCTAAGTTATTCTTAAGTAAACTAAATTGTTGTCTTGTAAAGGTACCGTGATCCACTTGGAGAGACTAATATGATGCGCCGCTCTACAAATACATTCATCTCTTGTTTAACAAATGTCTATTGATTCAAGTGTTTTTGGTATGTTGCAAGTAGAAAAGAAGAAACAAGGTAAAGAGTCACAAGCAAAAGAGAAGTTTTTTACCTTAAAAACAATTTTGTTAAAAAAAGAGAAGGTTGCATAGTCGAGAACAAGATAGTTATTGTTGTTGAAAGTGTGGTTTATGTGGTCATATTAAAGAGATAATATTGCCATTGATTTGCAGTTCAATGATAAAAACATGCATTTGTGGCCACAAAGTCACTCTTATGTTTGGAATGGTTGGTCTATGAAAGTGTTCCCATGCGTCAAGTGTACTTTTATGCAACATTGAAGGAAACTCATGCATCTGCATATAGTCAAGTAAGAGTCAGCCATTAGCTATTAGCTTTGGTTTCTATATCATGATCCGTGCATGCTACCTATGTATTTATTTACATCATTCAGAGCTAGAAGTATGATTAAAATCAGTGAGAAAATTAATTGGAAAAATCCTCCTCAAGCATTTCATGGAAAAGGCGTTTTAGACTCAAGCCACGAAGTCTAGCCTGTCCTTAAGAGAGATGGAAAAGCCATAGCCATATTAGGATATTTAGAGATGCTCATCCATCCCTTGAATGATGAGAAGCAATCAAGAGAATTTACAAAAGCCATAGCCATATTAGGTGTTTTAGAGCTGCTCATCCATAGGTGTCTTAGAGATGCAATCAGGCGAATCTACAGAATGTAGTTACGTAGTTTCTTTGTAGCAGTTTGTGCATCTAAACGTAGTTTGAACCAGTTGTGTGCAAATGTAATTTCTTTGATCTAGATACGAAAGTAGGGAAAAGCAACGGTCAGGATGAAATCCCTAGTTTCTAAAGTAGTGCCATAAGGTTCTAAAGTAGTGACCCCTAGTACTATCACAAAGTATGGCCCATGTCTTACTTGGCGAATGTGACCACATCGTTAGGAATCATACACTCGATTGGGATGCATTCACCATAAATTCAATATAGTAAAAACAAAAAAGATGTCACGGCATAGAGGATGTTAAGTGTGGCTAAATTATTCTACTGCATCACCATGAATTTCGTTCTCCTTATCACCTATTTTGCAAATGGAAACAAACTTACCCAATTCTTGTGAAAGCTTTTACAAAGTTTATTTTCATTCAAGCCGTCTTAGGATTTGAATTTCGTTTGTAAATATCTCATGTTAATATACATATTTTGAAACATTATTCGAAATGATGCTCTTGGTTTGTATTCTGAAATAAAGTAAAAGTGCGAGATCCTATTCCAAGAAGGCATAAGACACGGGGTTTGTATTCTAGAATAAAGTAAGAGTGTAAGATCATATTCCGGAATAGCATAAGACTCCTGATTTGTATTCCAGAATAGCTAGCGTAAAAGTGCAAGATCTTATTCCAGAATAGCATAAGACTACAAGGGTAACCAACAATTCTATTCTGAAACATATAATCTAAAAGCACTGACAGATTTTGGCATGCTCTGATTATTTACTTATTCTTCACACCATAAAATTTTATGTTTACTTTTCCTTCACATCTTGGACTTAATATTTAATGTTCGTACTTTAAATTGTGATACTATTACAAATTCACCTCTTTTTGTCATGTGTTTAAAATAATCTAGTGCAAAAAAAAAAAAAAAATGTAGTTGAAATGGCATATATTAGATCTTAATCACCATGATGTTATGGACTTAACCCCTAAAAAGTCCTATTTCAAGGTGTCGATATGTTGATCCCATGATAAAAACATAATTTTTACGCTAAAATAACACATATTATATTTAATATAATTTTTGAACTTCGCCTCTAAAGGGCTATTTCAAATGGCGTATATATTTTTTAGAAGGGAATCTTCAAACGGGAGTGTTGCATATGCAACCGTTTCTTCTTTTTGAAACTTTTTTGAATATAGTAGTAAATGCATAGTTAGTCAGCATATCGATGGAATTCACTGTAAAAACAATAGAAAGCGTGAAAATTGAACAGCATTGATGGGTTAAACAGGAAATGATTTGAACATAACAGAGTGTTCTTCTAGAGCAACCCCTTTGGATTGAGGCAAGTGTGGTTTGGAGCTACAATTTTCAGAAATTAGATTGGTTATAACTGGATGAATCTACTCTTTAGTGGCATATTCTCTTTGGTGGCATATTTTCCCAGCAGCCCTGATATTCTTCTTGTTATGAGTTTAAGATTCCAACATGGCTATCGCCAAAACAACTAAGCTAGGGATATTAAGAGGCTAGAATCATGAATTCCGAACATGCAAGAATATGTGGCATCAACTTCTATGTGTACATGTAAAATGCACATTTTGCACTATTTCTTCTTTAGCACCAAGTATCATATCTTCTATACAAGGTATCCTTTAATCAGATCGAACAAAAGAGATGCTCGCGAAGGCCTTGTTGACATATAGATATTTCTTATTAATGGTTGAAATGTAATGGTGTCATTGACATACTGAAACAAGTCATTATCGCAACAATCTAGTCTACGAAGGTCAAGCTATTCTATGAAGGCCAAGCTTCTCGAATGAAATGGAGACTCTTCTTGATAAGTGGGACACGAACTTACCCAAATCAACCCCAGCTTTCATCCGACTACATCTGCTTCCAAAGACTACCAATCTGACTGCTTCCATCCAACTACATCTTATTACTTCCAAAGTCTGCCAATCTTGCCAATCTAGCAGCCTCAATTTGGGCGAGCAAGAATTTGAGAGAGGGGAGGGAAGGCGAAAAAACAAGCCCAATGAAAGGGGACAAGGATTTTGAGCCTAGAACAATTCTAAAGCTTCCTATTGAGGAGACAAAACAAAAGAATGGGAAGCATGCAAACTCGATGCCACTCCAAATAGAAAATACCCTTCAAGGCATTCAAGTTGAGCTTAGCTCTCATGCTATCTCAGCCTTCAGATCATATCTCTCCCATCCGTTCAAATAGAATGTTCCAAGCATATCCTTTGTTCATCACATCCATCAACCCAAAAATTGATTTTACTAAATGCTCCTCGTATATCAAAGTTATATGAAGCAAGTTGCATGAGAAAATTCTATGCTTGTGGAGAAGAATGAATTATTAGTCATGCTGACACCACAATGGAACGACTCAAGATTTGTTCAATCTGCTACTCTCCCATGCTTTTGCATTAGGCTTGAAAATGCACCATTCCCTTAAATGTTTTCCACTCACCATTCTATCTTTTATATCGTTGTATAAAAAGCAGCCAAGAGTCTACCGGAGCATATGATCAAAGATCCAATTTTCAGCAAAAAAAAACAAGCAACAATACAATAGTCACATTAGTATTTACGATTCTTCCTAATGCAACATTTATGAAAACAGCTACCCTAATGTTTTAAAACAATTAAAATTATTGAACAGAAGCTCATTGACGTTAACCTTACGCAAGCAACAACCATGAAACAAATTCCAAACAATTCATAAGTAAATCTTTGCATTTGAAGGCCAAATGCACAAGCCTGAAGTTGGGTTCCTATTACATAGCAATGTGATGTAAGTCTACAAATTAATAGTTTGACTCAAAAGCACCTCCAATATTTGGGAACATACCGATGAGTTGCACCAGGTAGTTTCCATGGGTCGCGATATACATCTTTAGGCATTGAATGATAGATGAGCTATGAATGACGCAGGATTTCTGGTTCAGCAATTAGCTACATTTGGCCTGATGCATCTGATATATGCCGTAGCAAAGCATTAAATAAACATGTTGGCCAATCAATAATAAATGAATTTGTCATTTTTAAAATCGTCCTCAAAATAGGATCTCAATGTCCATAATGAGATATTTATCAGAATGCATGCTTCCTATGTTCTCAGGCATGCAGGCATATTCAAGTTCTATGTGAGTTGCATACATTAGAATGTGAATGAGGTATTTATCAGAAAGCATCACTCCTATGTTCTCAGGCATGCTGGAAGAGCCATATTCAGCTATGTGAGTTGCATACATTTGAATGTGAATACAGAAATCATCTTCCTAAGAGGATGCCAATACAAACTGCATGGTGATGTTAGACCCCAGCTTAAGTTGATGGAATTGCACTGATATGGTAGATGTAAAGGTTATTACATACACGAGATGCTATGAACCCTCATCTTCATGGCTTCCCAAGTTGCTCTACTGAATTACCTGAATCGTAGCAAGCTTCATCCAGTGACGTGGGACCATTCTGAAGAATGTCCATAGCCCAACAATAGTGAGAACAAAATAACTGACAATATAAAAAGTATTTACATTCCTTTACTACTATCATTTGAAACAAACCTGTTGATCGTGAACATGTTGCTTTGTAAGGATTCTATAAAACTTCTCATCCACAATCGCTGCCATCTCCTCTAATCCACTTATCAAATGTGCAGTTTGAGTGTTCTCTACAACCCTCGTAGTGGGATGAAAATGCTCATCAGAACAGTGCAAGTTTATCAGGCCGTTGAAGAAGCAGCTTAAACGTTGGTTTGCAACTCGTAGCATTGTTCAAACAAACTCCGCCTACAAAAACATATATAATCCCAGGCGCCTTACGAGACATGGCAACAACAAGCCTTCTAACATCCCTCAAATGTCCAACTATACGTGTCGAACCAATGACAGGAGGACATAGTCATTTTGCTGTCCCTGAAATCGGTCAACTATTTGTCACCTGTAGCATTATTTAATTAGTGCTAACCCTGTACATACTTGTTACACAAAGTACAGGACTTACCTTACTAGGGTCGACCAAAAGGGTGGATTTTTGCACACCTCCGTTCTATAACATCACGAATCAGATGCTTCTGCCCATTATAAGTACTTAGTATCGATATTTTTTATTGGCAGGATAACCCAACAGTCGCATGTACTGGTACACACTAACCACATATTCTGCTTCACCAAGATTTTGATAAAACCATGGGTACGGTTCAGACTCTCCCCGTCCACCATAATCAGGCACATCCACAAGCTGATAATCATAAGTGAAGCCTGTGTTTGCAGTATGAAATGCTCGTTCCTCCTTTACATAGGGCAAATCACCTAGATCTCTGTATCTCCAGTTATAAAGCTTGGCAATACTTGGCCTTGCTCTGCCCTGGGCATTCAGCTCCACATGGGGTACACCCAAACGAATAAATCTTGTAAAAGACTCTGGTCCCATGTGGCTGTACTTTTGAAAAGCCATATTCTTTACCACAGGTGGCAGCTGATGGTGATCACCTATCAATGCACCTTTTCAGCCTTGAGCATCCATCCTCTTGTCTTTGTAGTAACATAGGTATAAATGTCTCTATCTCTAATATTTGGGCACTTTCTTCCATCAGCAAATTATCATAATATTTCAAACCAAGCGGAGAAAATCCGTCTTTCAATGCGGCATGTGTGCATGTCATTGCAACAATTTTGGCCTGCTTTGCCAGCCAGAGATAATTTGCTCTGTCAGCGGTTGATTTTAACAGCTCAAAGCCGCGACATTCTTCAAGCTCCTGAAACATTGTTTTTAAATTGCCTAAACAACCTGTCGCTGCCCGCATATCTTGTGCATATGATAGACCAGAAAATAATCCCTCTGGGTGTCCGAAAATATTCATTGAAGGGGAAACTTCTCTGCAACAATGCCTGGATTGTTTACAGAAGCCTCACATGCAGCAATGAACTCCTCCCAGCGAGGAAACATGTAAGAGCCAAAAGTGTGCTGCTGTTTCAAGTAAGTGTAGGCTACATCCTCCTGGCACCTTCAATGTCTTAAGCTAGGCGCTCCACTTCTGCTAACAACTCGAGCCGCCTTGCAAGCATGGCATTCCACTCTGCCTTGGCGACTGAACTCTTGTTCTGTTTCCAAACTCTTGCTCACCTTGCCCCAGCGGGAGTAGATACCTAGCGGGACATCCCTCTGAATATCCATGAATATAAAAGGTCATCAAATATATATATTTGACCAAAACAGCAATTGCTATGCAAGCCTATGCATGCCTAAATGTCAAAATGTTTTTGGGTCATAAAATCTCCCTCAGCTTAAAATATGGAATTTCCGCAGCAATAATGCATGTCAAAAGCTGGAATAAACGTTTGAAGGAAAAGCAATGGCCGAAGATAATGTACCTGCATAATTTTTCTCAAAAGGTCATTCAATGCTTGATTGGAATGTGTAATCAAGTGTACCCGCTGCATAGGACAGTTATGATACAGTACATTCAAGATTTGCACTGCAGTATCAGTTTTTCAGTTCGATTGGTTAACCACCATTGTTAATCCTGGCTGGACTCTGATATAATGGCACCAATCTGCACATAATTATTAAAAGCATGAAGTTGGCAAATATTGATGTCTTTACACCAGTGGCATACCTGAACTGGGGGTAAATCTAACAGTATTCTGCTTTGGTTTTATCTTGAGGATATGGGCCTGGGTCAGGGGTATGTAACTCTCAACCAGAATCTGCTCCTTCCCCTACCCCCCGTACATCTGTCTTCATTGGTTGCCTTTCCTCTCTTCTGGTTTTATGGGCTTGTGCCATATTTTTTTTCAGATTACCTCCTTTATTAAAGTGACTCGGAAGGGAGGCTTTGGAGACTCGTCTTCCTCCCCCTTCTGTTGTTACAAAGCATTACCTAAGCAAAATGGCAAAAATGCCTGTAAAAGTCCTGGCTATCATCATTTGATAGAAGACAATATCACAAAAACTTACATCATTCTCGACTCTCCCTACAAGAAAGTGCTGGCGTCAAGAAAAGTGTCCTTAAAATCAATTGTATCCAGTTGATCGGGCATGTTATTCCATTGGGCAGCTCCAGAGTCGCCATAACCAAGAAAATATCTAGAAACCAATTGGGAACAATACAGTCTTCATTATTTGATTCCCGAAATGGACTCTAGGATAGCTTTGAAGTTGTTTTCCTTTGGTTTCCTCCTCATTGTTAAGAGATTAAAGCTACTATATATGTCATCCACTATCATTTCCCTTTTTATCTGAGGTCAATCTGATATTGTATAATTATCAAAGAGCAACAACTGCGTCCGAGCTACAAAGCCTTCTGGGGGTTTCATTCTTCTCTCTTAACCCTTCCTGGAAATCATTCATCAATTGACCACCTTCATCGCATTTCAATAATTTCACAACCCGAACATACTGGAGACCATACTTGTCAGGAATAGTGAGTCCGATAGCTTCTTCCTTACTCTCAGCGGTTTCAAAGCAGGCTGAATAGCCAAAAGAAACAGTACATCATGCTCTTTAAGATCATCCCACTCCAGAGCGTGTACGCCACGGAATCCCCAATACTGAATGTGACTTCGCTGTCACAGATGATGGCTTAACATAAGCCAATGTTAGGGTTGCTTTACTTCAATAATCTTGAAACTCTTTAATGAAACTGCCATCCTGGCCCAGCCACGGGAATCTTGTTTTTGCCCTCATCCCCAACATAAGCACCCATTAATTGCAACACATCATGAATGTTCTCTAATTTCATATGTTGACTCTAGCGAAACAAATTGAAATTACGTAATAAATAATCATGCAGCGTCAGAAACTGCAAATTTAGCGAGAAGTGCCAAGCAACCTTCACCGGTATAATTTATGCTAGGGACCAGGCTCTCATCCCACATGACCTCCTCATTTGGGTAAAGTGGAAGTCCGTTTATAGCTTCCTTCTGCAATTGCAGCTTCTCAAAAGTTGAAACCATGACTTCAATCAAGAAATCGGTTCTGTTTGTCCATGGATCATTATGTGAAATGAGCATTAACTGTCATACAGCAAACATAGCTTTGCTAATCAAGACACTGAATTACAAAGCTTTTAAAAAAGTGAACCAAAATGTTTACCTTGTTACAAAACAAGATCCTTAAGCTCGTCTGGATTCAAATCTTCTAGATTTTTTTATAAGTTCATTTCGTTTTCCTATCAAACCCAGGTTGGCCAATGCCATGTCATGCAGCTGAAACAACAACAAATATTCACTCGTCATAATCAAGTTAAGTGTTTTCAAATTAAATATAGAACAATAGAAATTTGATTTCCCAACAGGTAAATATTTGGTAGCTCACAAAATAGCATAGCAGCTTGTTTTACCTTAGAAATCTGCTTAAAGATGCACTGTTGAAATGCCATCAACTTAGAGTAATGAGCTTGTAAGGCATCAACCTCATTTAGCTTAGCCCTGTCTGATCATTTATTTCCAAAGCCTTGATAAAACGAAGAAGATCCACCATTTGTCCAAATAATCTCCTTGTGGATGCCTGTACAAAGGAACTCATCCTACATTTAACAACTATGGCAGTGTCCTCAACAAGTGCCCTTACAAATCTGCCAAAGTATTTAAGTGTAGATCAGTTAAAAGTATGAAATAAGCATGCAGAGGAATAACAGCAGAACTTTGCTTGGTCACTGTACCTTGGCGTTGGGAGCTGGCTAAGTAGGTCTATCAAGAATTCAATAAAAGCGTTCACAGTAGAGCACTTGGGGTATAGAATCTGCATAGAGCTCTCCTTCCTTTTGGCTCTGCACCATCCTCAGCACTAGTTATTGGTAACAAAGTGCTATCAAGTATCTGACAATTAATAAGAAAAATGGGTATAATTAAAAAGGTTATATACCCAAATTCTATTTTGGCAGTGATGACATACTTTCACCTATGTTCAACTGAGTTATGTATCTAGATTATTTCTTGAAAAAGACTTAGATACATGCCCTTATGAAAAAGAATTGCAAAACCAGTGATTTTTTCAGTCAGATTACTGTAGCTTCAAAAAATACTACATAGTGAGTATGACATACATACCTCAAGAAATTCATTTAGCAGTGAAGGAATAAATTTGACTTCTAGCTTTTCTTGAGGAGTAAATCAGTGGCAGCTGCCTTGATTCCTTTTTGAGAAGCCTCTTCCAATGCTCAATAAGCTCTGGGTGTGAAAATAGTTCCATCTGCCAGCACCTTAACATTAATATCATGTTCCAATAACCTATACTAATATGAAAAGATGCAATATATCCCCAGCACCATCTATTAACTATTACTAATGCGAAAAGATGCAACATATCCCGGCACCATCTATTATCTTAGCAAATGAAATGACCCGATTCATGAGCAGATCAGCAATATACTACACAGAATGCTTGCTCACAAAGACCTGTAACAGCTTATAAAGAGCCTCCCGTGAAATGCAAAGCAGCATTTATACAAGATTGTAAATCAAGTGTCGTGGTATGCTGAGACTTCGAAGTAATAGTTGTGCTATTCATTAATAGTTTCAGAATGTATGATGTTTTCTTATCTCATAATATTTGCAAGGATAAATGGTTACCTTCAATCTTCCAGGCTTAAAGAGCATGCACAGCTGTAGGTGAACAAGCTTAAGAACAGGCCCTCTAACCATTTCATCTTCTAAACTCTGGACAAATTAACAATCAAATGGCTTAAAATGCTGCCCTAAAAGATATTGTGCAACAAGATGAATGTGTATTCTGGCACATGTATACCTTAAAACAATGAATCATAAACAGCAGATAGTTTGTTTTCTCCTTTATATTAAGCTTGTGATCCTGTGCAACAGCCTGAAAGTCAACTTCAGAAACATGACTATGTGCCTCACCAGCAGTCAGACACTTAACCTGGTCTTTTAGCGTTAGGGCAGCGAAAAGGATGGAAATGATCCCTCCCTATCTCTAAAACAACTCCAGGCAGGAACATTTTCCCTAAACTGCCGTTATAAAAATACAAAATCTGGATAAAAAAATTATTCAAGGGGAGGTCATTATCAGTAAGCTTAACAATAAAACTCATGTTCACCTTTCTCATTAACCATCAGAATTATTGACATCACATGCTCAAATGTAGCTATCTCGGGATCAAAATTAGCCACAGATAATTTTTCAAGGTACTGGCTAATCTCAATAGCATCACCCGTTGCAGAGGATTGGCTTGTTCCCGGCTGCTGCACCATTCAGTTCTGACCTGTAGATTTCATCAACTATAGCTGGATCAAATGGTGGTCTTGCTGCAATATCGGTGGTAGCGGACCAATTTGTGTCGGCTATTTTGGTATGCGGTCCCTTTGAATCTCGGTGAGGTAATAGTTTTTGCCTGGCACTGAACTGGAAAGCTGTTCTGCAGACTTTTCAACCTCTGCAACAAAACTGAAGGCGGGGGCATATTCTACAACTCGAGCTTTCTTGCGCTTATGCGCAAGCGCGTTCGCCTCGTCTTCCATGCTCTCCACTCCAAATATTTAGGGTTTAGTGCTTAGATAAGCTAAAAGCGAAAACTAGTTTACAATGGTTTTATTTTACGCCCGGTGCCCTCCCATCGAAACCCTTTCGATTTTCTTTTCGAAACCCTTCTCATTTGGTTCAGCATATTCTTAGAAATATGCGGATCTAAGGTCCATAAATTTACACATCACACCCATTATGCTTCACTCCCTGGTATGTATATATACGTACAAAAATACGCATATGAATGGCAAATACAAGGCCAAGAATAATTTTTACGAAGAAGGTAATTGTGTTCTACACCTCCAATCTGAACAAATCGAAAGGGCTTGAAAACACGTTCACAAGCTTTGATATTGCAAGCAAGCGCAAAATTCAAAGCGAGAAGTGCATCAAAGATTCAAGCGCGAAGGCTCAAACTTCAGATTCAAGCGGAAGGCTTCAAAGAGCATAGCCATAGCTTCAAGCGGAAGCGCCACAGCCTACATGCAAAACACCCGGCTCTCTGCGGAGCCTCCTTGGAAAAATCAGCCGGATATCAAAGAGTACGCAAGCGGAACTCGAGATCAAAGCTTAGGAAACTAAGAATCAAGGCCCTTCGCCCAGCATATCCAAAGGCCTTCTTCACGGAACTAAAATTCAAGGCTTTCTTAAGCTGCGCATATCTTAGGCGGGATATCTTGACTTCCTTCAAAAAAGGAGCACCATCGCTTTGGCCTCCAACCCATTGCTTTGGCCTCCATGCTTTCCCCAACACACATGGCGAGCGTAAACATTCTAAAACCATGGCTTCAAGCTGAACAAAAATAAAACCCGTCCCCCTTTTAGCTTTAACCTTTGCCAAAAATCATACTAAAAAGATAATTTGCAAACCTTATCATTGTGAGGGACCCTCTCTATTTTTAAGGAAATCCTTCCCTATTTTGGCGGAAACCTTTTGAATATCTAGCTTTTGAAATAGGAAGGTTTCGAGGAAAAGCAAGGAAGGATTCTACTTTGAAACAATGGGTAGGGTTTCTATAGAAAATAGGAAGGGTTTCTAGCACAATATTTTATTTTTAGAACACTTGCATCGCTTGAGCTTTTATGTATTATGCTTATCGGCATGGACGTCTTCTATTAAAGCGGGATGTCTTCAAATGCATACGTTATAGATTTCAAATTTTGAATAGAAACCCTTTCTATTTTTCCAACGGAAACTCTTCCTATTTTCCTTAAAGAAGGAAAATAGGAATGGTTTTCCATAATACTAGAAATTTTTTTGCGTGAAGGTATCCGCATTTTTTTTTGTTTTATCGAGGTTTCGGCAGGGAAAATGAAACTAGAGTTCTATTACGGCCACAAAGCGGATAGCTCCACATCTCTTTTCCTTTTCTTTTCGGCTATGGCGAATTTGATTTCGTTATGGCGGCAAGTTTACGTGATAATTTCAGCTCTAGCAATACAAGATATATCCAAATCCATGCGATTCGACTTATTATTTTGCTTAATGTTGGCATTCGAATTTTGGCTATGGCAGAGCATTAACAAGATACGCTAGTGTCGGGAACTTAAAGATCCTCTTTTTTCTGATTTATTAGAAGACCTTTTTTCCCCCCGAGACCTTTCCTGAATGGCGTCTGGGCGTTTGGTCTAGTGGTAACACACTAGTTCCTTAGCAATGTGGTCTCGAGTTGAGTTCCGGCCCAAAATCGCGACTTTTCGATGCTTGGGGGGTCAAATCCCAACAGGACGCAATATAGGTGGTTAGGGCGAGCCCTACGAAACAATGTAGTGTGGTGTGTGGTCACATGTCGGTTGGATCTTTGCCTAGTGGCGTGGAACGTTAAAACTACTATCTATCTATCTATCTTGTCTAAAAAAAAAAAAAAAACAAGACATTGGTTTATTTATAAAAAAAAAGGAAGCTTCGGATTTTGTAAACTATGGTCACATGTCAGTTTGATCTTTGCTTAGTTAAATTGGCGTTAAAACTACTATCTATCTATCTATCTTGTCTAAAAAAAAAAAAAAACAAGACATTGGTTTATTTATAAAAAAAAAGGAAGCTTGATTTTGTAAACTATGGCCATTGCAAGGATGCAAAGTTGATTGAAACAATCTGATTCTACTTTCATTAAAATGGGAATTTTCATAAAAGTTGCATTGCTTGAAAGCTCCGGATATGGTAGATTCTTGGCGTATAGCGGATAACTTCTACTACATAAACTTAAAACCATGAAGGCTGGCTTCAACTGAAAAAAAAAAAAGAGCTTTTGGAAATGAAGGCCATCTAGGCAAATTGGATTTATGCTTGATTTCTTCTAGTTCTTTGCTTCACAAGATATCCCATGTCAATGAACTTTGCCTACTAGCTTACCTATTATTCTCTAGTCTTCCTAAATCTGAAGATTCAAAAGGACATCATGATACGAGGTGATGAACATGGGTCCCTGCTCTGTTAATCGGTCCAATACAACTTCTGTTTCTAGCAAGAGTCATCTTCTGTTTCATACACCAAAGTATGGCTATGGTGCAATTGACTTGATGGATGTGCACTAAATTTTACATAAACCAGATGAATTGTTAGGAATTATCATAAACAGAACAACTAAATTTACATAAACCCACAACCTACGTAAAAAAACGATAGAATTGATAGAAATTGGTAGAAACCAACAACCATAACCTTTATTATGCACAAATCCTTGGACAATTGGATGGGGCCCTATTTGGATGAAGAGGTAAGAACAAAAGAAATTTTCCTTAAAAAGGCTCTTCCACAACAGCCGTAAGAATTACATTCTAAGAATTAATTAGCTTGTTGATATCTTCCATCCAAAAGTTCTATTTTTTATGAACCGCGCAGATGCTTCAATATGAAAACCCTTTTAATTTCAAGGGAAATTTGGAAGGGTTTCCATATTGAAGCTAAAGGAAGGGTTTTCGCTATTTGGTTTAATAACTTCTAATTGGTAGGATAGAGTGTGAGTGATGAGTATATGTAATTACCAAAATGCTCTTATGAGTTTCAAAATTACCAAAATGCCGGTGACTCTAAAATATACAAACAAATTACCAATTTGCCTCTACACAACCGAACTTAATTACTAAAATATCCCTACCCACCAAACTTAATTACCAAAATGTCATTATATACCAACTTTGATCAATCTACACCAAATTAATCATCAAATGCCCTACACACCAAACTTAATTACCAAAAATACCCCTACATACTAAACTTAATTACCAAAATTGTAACGAGCCCTAGAGTGTTAGTGGCATAAGTGATGTAAGTACTTTAATACAATAATTATGATTATGAGATACCATTAAAACTAATCTTGAATTCTTAAAAATACACACGTGGTATATACATGATGTTTATACAGAGGTCTATAAATCGAATTGTAGAGGATTTGAAGTTTGTGGTTTGTAAGCATACCTTCCGGGAGGAGGTTTCGTGAAGGAGACTTGAGAGTCATGGACAACCGCAAAAAAAAGCTTAACAGTGGGTGGTTTCACGACTCACATTGGCGATGCTTAGATTTGGTCCAAGCTAAATAAGTACATATGGAGCTAATTGAATGTGATTAGACTAAGTAGAAATTAATAATTTGTTTTGGAAATTTTGCCTCATAATATTAATCGGAAGTGAAGTTTGGGGTTTTCACAGAATCAATTAAAACATGGTGGAATGATTTTTCGTGAAGCCCGCATGCAGACACGTGAGCTTATTAGAATAAATATACATATAAGAATTTATGTCATGAGACTATCGCTTCCTATGCACCTCCTGGGAGTCGAATCTTAAGTGCATGATATCGGAGGGAGGATCGATATCTATGCATCAAGATATATATGGGCCGAAAACTTTGACCTCGATATATGATTTTTTCTTTCCAAATTTCTTGGATGTGATATCGCCTATGGGCTTAGTCAAACCATCGTCAATTATTTAGTGGCCACTTAGTAAAACGTGTCAAATTTGTTATTGAACGTCAAACTCTAGCTCACCTTTTCATTAACCTATTGGTAGAATGATATGTTAGGGATGATTAGGTCGCAGCCAGAGAATTACTAAATGGAATTTCTTCTTCTTTCAAATTTATTTTATTGTTGGATATTATATAGGTCAAAAAAGATTGGAAAGTTAGATTGATAATTGCACGAGGTAATTCATGGCTTTGATACTTAAAATATCTTCTTTTTGCATTAATGAAAATCAACTTTGGACATTAATCAATATAATAATGCATCATTAGCAAAAGGAAATTAAAAACACTAAGGAATGGAAACAATGATTAAGATTTTATTCTACATGTAATTTTGACAATGAGGGCCAAAGGGTAAGTGTCTATTGCTAATATTTAGGTGGTGGTCGTCTGTTGTGTATAGTGTAATGTAGTGCATGAAATGATCGTAGTGTAGTGTGTATGGTGTACCTATTCTAATAGGATGTCGACTTAATAGACCATCTTCTAAAGTGCTAAAGTTTACAACAATATTTTTATTTCAAAACACAATTTTACTATGCTCTTGGAAGTAGTTATACAATGAATAATTGAAAATGAGTATGGATTAGAGAGGAATTTGTATTTCAATTAATAAATAAAACTTAAATCTTTGGGGCATGATGCAGCATTAAAAAAAAAAGCGTTAGCAAGTTCTAAAACATGAGATTAATGACATGATAGCATGGATTTTCATATTTCTTGCATCTCTTCTTTATCTCCTTAACGATTTTGGTTTTTTATCATAGTGAATTGTTTGCAAATGTAGTAGAACGAAAATGAATAAAAAGTAATCCTTGAGTCAAACAATCAGACAAACAAATGCTTCATGAAGTTACCATATACAAAGGGGCAAATGTCTGAAATATAGATTGTTTAACCAACATGCATTCTAAACTATGCCATTGTAATTGTAATCAATACTCATAATTATATAGCTTTTTTTCATGGTCAAGTAGATCTCGTTTTCTATCTCTTGCTAAGTTTCATACTCTTTTCAGAACTTGTTGTTTGGGTCCTCGAGTGTTGTATACGCAACTGGTCTATGTAAGTAAACATCTCCTAGACAATTGTTAATTATTTGATCCTTTGTAAAAGATCAAAGTTCTTGATGATGTTTTAATGACTTCAATCTTGCCTCATGTTCAGGAGATAGTACATGGCATGTGAAAAAAACATGCTCGTGAAATGTATAATCGAGCATGACATGCTTAAAATAAATGGCTCCTCTTTCCTCATTTGACCACCCAATTTGGTCATTGATGCAAAAGACCGATTCCAAACAAAAATTTTTTTCCTAACCTCCAACAAAAATCTGTTTTTCAAGATGAAAAAAATGGTGGCGGGGACAATGCATCTCGTGATTTTAGATGCAACGATTATCCTCATCCTACATTGGAGATGTTATACGAAAGTAGTTTAACCTTTGTCAGTTCTCACTTTGTTAGATTTGTTAGAATATGATAAAGTCGCTGGCACGGCACCATTGTTGCTGTCAACAAACCATAACCAACATCACTTAGATGGATTTGTAAATCATTTCAAGAGTGTGAGGAACATTTCATCTTTATTTGCATTGGATCCGATCAATTCGAGCTTGAAAGAGCATTTGGGTGGAAAATTTCGTGGATTAAGCTTGGAAATGCTCAAATTGGGCAAGTTGATGATTCAAGCACAAGGCAACGGATAAATGAAGAATTTGGATGCAGGATTTGACCATTTGGATGAATTTGCAAGGATGAAATATGAATTCACTATTTGCAAAAGGGTATTCAAAACCCATCAAGCTTTGGATGGTCCAGCAGCTAGCCACAAAAAGGTAAAGGGCCGACCATTCCTATGCTTACTTGATACAAAATGGTGGAAGAAATTGGATAACAATCATCGGTTGCTACAAAACAACGCAGATGTTGAACCGATAAAGGTAATTTTCGATCAAATTGATCGACAAATACCAAAATGCTACCGTGGTAGTTTGGCGCCTCAAGTTTCTACATTTTTGTAATGAGAACAGGGATCTTGGAGTGAGCGGCGTGAACATTGCAGCGCTCGTTTTTCTTGTTCTAGCAAGAACCTGCAAAGACGGTATTTTATCACCGCATTTTTGGAAGCCTTTTCTTAGTCGAGCTGGAATTCCGGCTTACATCGCTATTCTCCCTCTAGTTAAGGGTAGTATGGAACTCTATTGTTGTAACAAAAATGATTTTTTTAGTCATGTGACGCCCGATTGTTAGGTTCGGTCTAAATAGAGTCGATATTTCTAGAATTCCGGAGTTAAGGAGCTTGCTCCATTAATCCATCGGTGCGGTGGAGGTCCATAAATGGATACACCGCTTTAAGATGTATAAAGAGGAGTTCCTTGAATAGATCGTTGCCTTTTGCATGGTATCTTTTCTCAATCTCTAATATGGTATAAATGAGTCAATCCTACAGGAGTTGGATTGTTGATCCCCACCGTGCGAGAGATGGGGAGAATTTGAGATACTAACGCATACTAATGCCTTTATTGGTTTTATAAAGGTGCGAGGAAATTGTCGAGAAGGGACTACGGCATGTGGTTTCCGGAGATGAGCCAAGACCGGTCTTGCGGGGCTCCAGAAATCGGCAGCCCAAGTGGTTAAAGGTAAAACATCAACTCAACCCAGAGAAGGGAATGATGCGAGAGACAAGCTCTCTTGAAATGGCTCAACGCAGATTGGGAGGCCGAAATCGAATGATGCTATCTAGATGAGATGTGATAGCATAGGTTGAAGCGACTACGATTGCCAAAGAAGCATGGGGCGGTTGTCAAAGATCTACGAGGAAGAGGCACTTCTCCCGGCAATCTCTTTCCAAAAAGATCAAGCAGGTGCTGTGAAAGGTGAAGATGATCCGTGGGTCGGGATCCCGCTTTGGTATGATAGGCTGGTGTAACCCATGGGATTTGGTATTTCGCACTCGGGGCGGTGACCACATGACAAAAAAGGAGTTTGTTTAGAGCGGGGATTGACTGAGTATAGCAGCAACTCAAAGGTGAAGATCGGTGAAACAAAACCGGATATCAAAGGCATGGGCACCTACACCGGACTTGCCCTCTTTCGGATGTGTTGATCTTGAAGATACCCTTTTTGTTCCCCAACCTGGAAGTTAATCTTGTCGGGTCTCCCAAAATGAATGATGCCTCTTTTTTGTCACACTCGGCAATGGCCAATGCACAATCTGAAACAAAGAGGATATTGTTTTAGCTAAAGGCGCCGGGGAAGGCACGCTTATAAGCTAAGTTGGTGCAGGATCAAAGATGTTGCCTTGAGTCTTAGATGCACCGATCTCAACCAAGTTTGGCATTAAAGGTTGGGCCATGCCAACTTTAGGTGCCGCAGAAAATGAAAATCAGCAGTTGTTGATCAAGTCGATGGAAACCCTAGGCGGTAGCTTTTAGGGTGATGCCGCCCGGGATGGCGTGATCGGTGGTAGAGTGGTGTTGAAGATTTGGAGCTTATTTAGCGGCGATCTAGTCGGGCCGCTTCCTAACTCGAGGCTGGCCAGACCGGGAAATGGTATATTCCTGGTGGAGATCATTTGCAAAAGGGAAGGTCGGCTGAAGTATGGCCGCTTATTTCTCGCCACCTCTTGGATGATCCCGATGTGGGTAAAGATAATTATTTTAGGTCTTTGCCGCCTATGAGTTTGGTGGAGGTCCGAGCAAACATAAGTTCGAGCACGTTTTTCTGCCGTAGAGAAAGTAATACATAGCTTATTTAATGTCTTTCTTTGCTTCTATCTGCATTTGAGGCTTATCTTTTGTTGGCTAGCATGCTTTGTCGATGGTCTGCATAGCCCAGGTGCTTTTGTGGGCTGTCCTTGTGGTATGTCATCTTTTCCTTGTGTATACATTGGGCCGCTGGTTTTTGTTTATGATTCTTGGGCACTGTGACGCTGCACTCACTGCTTGTCATACTAGGGATTGTTGCACTCAATCGCAGTGGGAATTTGTTTGCACTCATTGCAATTAATGTTTGTTGCACTGCTAGGGGCTATGCTTTAGTTGTTAACTACGGTTCTTTGTTGCTTCTTGGAAAATTTTGGGTATGTGCTTACGAGAGATTCCCTGGGTTCTTTAGACATGGAAGAAGCATTGTCCTCGTAAAATTCCGAGGGTACTAATGTTCAAGATTCCATGGGGATGGGCGGGATAAGAACACCGTAGATTCAAAAGATTTGAGAGTAGCTACTTCACTTGATTATGTTTTGTAATACATTTCTAGTTTATTTGGTGTGTGAGTATTTGTGGCGGCAAAGAAGAGTGCTCGGATTTATTGAGCCTAAGATCTTAGGTGCTTCAATGTTGCAAAGATTCATCAAGCGACTAGAAAAACTTGGAACGAGTGACCCTCATTTTGAGCGTTTATTTTATGTGATACATTTTAGAAGGAGGGAAAAAGGTGCATTGAGTAGACCATTTAAAAGCAAGCAGCCTTAGTTTTGGGGGCATGATTTGGAGAAGTGGTAGGCTTGAGTGTTGAATTGGCAATATTCTTTAGTTCAGCTCTCTTCAAGAATTCTTGTGAGAGCTTTCTTTTCATGTCGTCCTTCCTATCCCAGCCTAGGGAGGCGATGTGTGGATCTTGAGAAAGCTTAGTGAAGGAAGTCACGAACAAGCAAGATATCTAATTGCCACTTGGTGCAGGGGGAGGATTAAGTGGCATCACGGTGGTATGAGCATTTTAGGGGAGACGAAAAAAACTCAATCAAGAGAATGCTGTAAGGGCAAGGAAGGTGGACCACCCATTCATTTGGGAGGGTCTTGAGACACATGGGCTGGAGAAGACGGTGAGGGCTCGTGACTTAGTACAACTTGAAAAGCCGTTGTGCCCTTCCTCCTAGTATCCATGCATGTGGGACTCTGGGGCTCTAGTTAAGCATGGAAGGAAGCTTTCCTTGTACTTGCTACATCTACTTGTTATCTTGGTGGAACATTAGGTGGTGTCGCCCCTCGGTCCGTCACATGATATTTTGCTTCAAATGATTTTGTGGAGCTATGCTATTTTACCGTCGCGACATCCGGGTCTATAGTGGAATCGTTTAGGCTATCTGGCTATTATGGAGCCTTGAATAAATGTATTTATTACATAATATTAATAAAAATAAAAATATCTTGCCTTCAAAAAAAAAAAAAAAAAAAAAAAAAAAGATCTTCCTAAGATCAATGCTCAAGGGGATTTGTGAGGGTATGCCTTGGGCAACCGCATCCTGAGCTTACAAGAAAGTAAAAAGGTTGCTTGAGCCGCCATCCTTTAGAAATTGTCCATATGGATGTATGGGGTCTGCTCATTGAAGTCTATAGGAGGTTCCAGGTTCTTCTTACTCATAATTGATGATTATACGGAATGAATTGGGTTTCTTTATGGCACACAAGTCAAAAGCTTTCTCTCATTTCAAACAAGGAAAGTCAAACAAAACCTTTTAAAGAAAAGAAAGTCAAGACCATTCAACGGATAAAGGAGGTGAGTTTATTAATGATGAATTTGCCGCTTTTCTTACCGAAAGCATGGTATCGGATATGAGACGCCGGGTTGCATATGAACACCCGCCAGAATGGTGTTGTAGAGAGAAAGAATCTGGACAGTTCGAAGGTGCCAGTCAATGCTTTTGTGCAAGGTATTGACCACGTGTTCCGGCCGAGCCGTGAATCTGGCTAGTTTATATCATTAATAAAGTTCCAACAAAGGCGGTACAAAGATCCGTTCTAGAGGATGCATGGAAAGAAACCCACATTAGAAGGCCTTAGAATCTTTCTACCTGACCTCGCCCATGTCTCTAAAGATGAGAGAAAAAGGTGGCAAGTTATCACCCGAAGCTACACCTTGCATGTTTATGGGATATATTTGCGACACAACCAAAGGGTATAAGTTGTACATACTCAGGTACAAAGAAAATGATTGTTTGGAGCCGTAAGCTTCAATGAACATGATTTCAGTTTGGGTGAGACACTTCCAATGTCTCCTCGATCCCATACAAGCCATGCAAGACTCCTAGAGTTCGGCTGGATTCTGATTCCGATCCGGAAGGTGCAGCGGATGCTTTTGCGGACAACATGCCCTCCGAGCCCGAAGTCCGATGTCGATTTTTCGAGGAGGAACCCGCGGTTGAAGTCCTTCCTCTCGTGAGGTCTCAGACGTGCCCAAAAACTCACCACTAAGATGCGGAGAGTATCTTTGGTCGAAAAGTCCCATACGTGACATACTTGGCCTTGCACAGTCATGTCACTATCGAAGAACCCGTCACGTACCAGGATGCCATGCGCAATTCTCAAAAGGATGCCTGGAACCAAGCAATGCAGGAGGAGTATGGCTCTTTGTTGCAGAACGATACATGGGATTTGTGCAAGCTCCCTCCAAACTGTAAGGCCATTTCATGTAAGTGGATATACAAGCTCAAGTTTGATGAGTTTAATCATGTCACTCGCTATAAAGCTAGACTCGTATCATTCACAAAAGGTGGGGTAGATTATAACGAAACTTATGCTTGTGGCACGGCTTACCTCGATCAGGTATATTATAGCGAGCTGCCCATCTAAATCTCAATTTGCAGCAGATGGATGTGAAGTCCGCCTTTCTCCATGGTAAGATCCATGATGAGGTCTATATGAAACAGCCTTTGGGCTTTGCAATTAACAAGAAGGAGGCTTAAACAGACCATCTATGGCCTTAAGCAATCCCCCGGGTTGTGGTACAAAACTATTCATGATTTCTTTATCGCCCAAGGATTTGTACCTGGGACATGCGATTGGAATGTTTACACCAAAACTTGTGGTGGGAAACTTGTCATCGCCGTGCTATATGTGGACAATTTGATTCTTGCTTCTAATGATGATGGCCTCATGGCTCGGATTAAGAATAGTCTTGCAAGTAGGTTTCGTGATGACGGATCTTGGAGCACTCAAATACTTTTTGGGCATTCGGCGTGATCAGCAATGCAAACAGCTCAAACCATTACAATCCAAGGCTGGTGGACTCTTCGCTCACACGCACCAACATGCATTCATTTCGACCGTAGAATGCGCTGCAGTTTCTAAGCCTCTTACCTCAACCGATAATGCCAGCGGTTATCACACACTACATGGACTTTCTTTTGTGAGCATTGTAGGCTTCTTGATGCACTTAATGGTGTGTACCAGGCCTGGGATATAGCTGAAAGTGTTATCAACGTGAGTCGATTTTTATGGAAGCTCCTACTTTGGCACATTGGCAAGGCGTGAAGCGTGATTTCGAGGTACCTTAGCTCTACCACGAAGCTTTGGCATTACTTACAGGCCAATTGCGACATGCCTCTTACTCTTAAGGGACACGTAGATGCTAATTATGGAGGTGAGATAACCACCTTAAATCTCATCTGCTTCGCATTTCTACCACGCAAGGAGGAGTGGTCGGTTGGTCTAGTAAAAAAAAAGGCTACAGTGCTTTGTATTTGTGAGTCGAATATATGGCTTTGTGTGCGACCATTAAAAGAAGCCGTTTGGCTTGAAGGTTAATGCATGATATCAGTTTACTCGGCCTCATCCCTACTATGATCTTTAATGACAAGAAGGTTCTTTGAAGCCTCATAAAAAATCCGTAACTTATCAAAAGCCAAACATATTGAGATATAGTTCCATTTTACCGAGGAGAAGGTTGAAGAAAAGAAAGTGTGTATCAAACACTTGAAGACACAATTCATGTCCAGATGCACTCACCAAGCCTCTTCCAAAAACAAGGTTTCATGAATGCACAAAGATGGGAGTTGGGAAATGCTAATGTTTTTTCACAGAGGAGTATGATGGTTCATCATCTGATTCGTCATTTCTGATTAGTTCTTGTTGAGTCCTTTTCTTGAATTGTCTTTGTGTTTTGTCTTAAAGCATTAGTTTGAAGCATTGGTCTGGTAAGTCATATTTGAGGAGGAGTATTGGAACTCTATTGTTGTAACAAATATGTTTTAGTCATGTGACGTCTGATTGTTAGGGTTCAGTCTAAATAGAGTCTGCTATTTCTAGAATTCCAGAAGTTAAGGAGCTTGCTCCATTAATCCATCAGTGCGGTGAGGTCCATAAACGGATACACCGCCTAATGTAGCGATCACATGAAGGATAATCTCACCGTGGCGATCAAATTGATCCGGCGAAACGAGCTTTTTTTTCAGCCCGTTTTGGAGTTTCACCGGGCGCTTGCGTCCGTCCATGGCGATGGGCGGGCCTTTCAACGATAAGCTAGGGTTTTTCTTTGTTAATTGCGTTGTCAGCCGTGGCAAAAAAACTCCATGTGAATCGCCCATAAGATGTATAAAAAGGAGTTCCTTGAATAGATCATTGCCTTTTTGCATGGTATCTTTTCTCAATCTCTAATAAAGGTGTCATAGAAAGGACAGGTTTGGAATCATTAAGGATATCCTCTGTTGTTGAAGAGATTCGAGATAATAAAGTCTCTTTGCCGCCCTCTGTAAACCGTGTAACAAAATCTACAACTCGTCCGCTTACAACGCAATATCGGACGCTGACATGTTATACCCATGGGCATATCCGTGGTATATCCGTGTCTTTGACATGTTATAGCCACGCCAAAAAAAAAAAATACACGGTGTTTTTGTGGACTTAGCCGATTTTTGCCATTTAAGGCTGGGTATAACATGTCAGCGTCCGACATTTACCGCGATGGAGCTTACAAGGGGAATTCTGCCAAGAGCTATAAATTTGTGCCATGCAATTTTGTGCACAAGAGTCCCTCTTCTACGAAATTCAAGGCATATGTTAGCCTAGCAGACTGCATAGCTAGACCTTCGAAGGAGCAAATCAGAGAGGGTGAAAGCTGGGTTCAGTTTTCTTAGTTCTGTGGCAGGGAATATCATCTACACTAACATGCAAAAACAACTATACGAATCAATAATCCATAAATATATATGTAGGAATCAGAAACTACATGCACAATTGGAACCGGAAAGCTTAGAAAATTTGAGAAAATATACAGGAAGCTTAGAAACAAAGCTAAAATGGTCGAGTAAAGCAGTTGGGTCCACATTCTAATCGGATATTTTCAATCTCGAAGTGTTTGAACATACCATTCTTTCCTGCCCATCTTTGCTTTCTCTGCACAAACAAAAACACAGATTTGAGCCTTTATTCAGAATCCCCTTTTTATTACTATGGGGTTTTATCAACAAAACCCAGCATTAAGATGTAGCTCTGCCTGAGAAATTGCCCATTTGAAATCATTGCCAAAGCATTACACATTTACTAAATTGCTTCCAATCTAGCCACAGAAACATACATATTCAAGCACACACAACCGTTTTTAAATGATGCATGAAACCCATTTAGTCAATTTTAGGCATACAGGAGATTTAAAGCTCAAAAATTCAATTATCGGTAGAGTCAGGCATCCCAATTGCAAAAAATGCAAGGTTTCCCTGAGGAACGGCCTTGAAGTACATCCTTGAAATTAATCAAAAATCTGTTATCATATCATGCCTCCAGAACCTACAATTGTAACCAGGCAAATTGGGCAAGCAAGAGCCGCTTGAAAATCCTTCATGCCTGCCCATGCCAAAGTTCAATTTTATGGCAATCTAACCAAACACATTAATCCATAGAAAATAAAAAATGGTGACAAACTTCCTGTAATCATCGTTTCTTTTCGAAGCTTTGTAAACACAGAATTGATACCAGATTAAGACAATTTTTTTAATGCGGAATGCTAGTTGAGCAAACACTGTGCAGCCATTCTTTAGGCACTCAATATCTTCCGTGAATTGTACAGTGGAGTTCTCGGCAACAGAGCGGCCTCTATTTGCAAAGTACACTAATTTTGCAGAATCAAAGATTGCCTCAGAAAGAAATTGAGGACATGCCCATCCTAGATTTCACAGATAGTCTTGTCAAATTCTCTCGTATGGTGAAGAAGCATAATGGCAGCCGCTTTCCATCGGGCAGGCAAGAGTCTTTTATTCAAACTCATGGACGAAATAAACATTAGGTATAATTGACAATAGTACCACCCTGCAATTTGATTATCGCAACAGTGTTTGGCAGATTCTGGTTGGCATTCTGTATCATAGTATTGATTTATCTCTCTGCATCTGTTGTTGAATATCTTTGAATGCAGAGGCATGACCTGCAAATCCAGTCAAGAGTATGGATCTGGCATAGCTCTCTCCGTGGCAGTCTCAGCAATTAGAAGGGCATGGATATGGCAAATTTGAAGCACTAATAGAGAGCGCTGCCAAATTCGAAGGATTTATGTGCTTTAAAAAGTTTTGTCCCTTTTCATGATGTGGGCAATGGATTTGCCCACTGGAATTAGCTGGCTTCATGCTTGCTAAAGATAGAGAACAAAGCTTCGGGCAAGCCAAAGTGTAATCACCACAGAATTAACCTGATGTGTTTTATAACCTGGCAGGTTTCTTCGTGCCCTATTCCGACAGTATCAGGTACCCCAGTTGCAAAAGGGCCCTGCGGAGCCCAACCTCCCTGGCGCTGGGCGGGCCAGAAATTTATAGCAAATTCGCCCCCGGCCTTAACAAACTAACCATTAAACTAAATACCAACATCAAAATCCAGAGGTGCGCGATTCTGGCATTGACCGGAGGGAGCGAGCGATTATATGCACAGGATTGTGCTAATCCGAGCCTGGGCAAGCACATTGCAGAGCCTGTGGTTCTTCTACCTGTATAGCCGCCGGAAAACCTATTCTAAAAACTCACTAATCTCAAAAAATGAGAAATCACTAAATTTTATGTCAGAAAGTTACATATTTATAATTCCAAAAACCAACTAGTAATCACATATATAGGAAGACAGCACATCGAACCATTGAAGGGCATCAAACATATTAAGAAATTGAGCCATTAAATTAAAACCCTCCTGACCCCCAGTTGTTTTTGTTGATATTCGTGCAGGGCGTCCATTGGTAGGCTCGGACCGTTGGATGTCTGTTTCGGACGATCCCAACCATCACTAGATGCAACTCGTTTTTTAGTAAGTTTTAGTTAACTACTAGTTTCAAATACACAATTAACCCAAAGGTTGTGAGGTGCATTATACACATGTACGACACACATATATTAGCATATATGTTTGGAGCTCCTCGCCAACCGTTGGACGCCCTGCTCGAATATCAGCAAAACAACTTGGTGGGGGTGGGGAAGGGGGGGGTCAAGTGGGTTTAATTTAATGGTTCAGTTTCTTAATATGTTTGATGTCCCTTTCCATGGTTCGATGTGCTATAATATATTATTATTAACAAAATTTATCGCGGCGGCCAAGGCCGCCTTTTAAACATTTCTTTGGTTCCAAACTTGTACAGTAGGGAATTAGTACTCATGTCTAACATTTGATAAATTCCTGAACTATTCTTCTGTGCTATCTTATCTATGAAGAAAATTTTGTAGGCACCTAGGAGTTGTGGGATGTTTCTAATGCAATTATTTCATAGACGTAAATCGAAAAATGCCTGCCCTTTATTATTATAGGAATAGATAAAGAGGTTGTATAGATCATTTAAACATGAGACTTTGGCAAGCAGGGCAGCTTGGTACTGTGTCCACTTTTTCGAGGGCTAGACATGAGCCCAACACCCCACATTATAGATTTTACGTGGTCTAAAGTCTTAGATGTCACTTCCAATGTATATCCAATGTTTCTTCCATTGTTACATGTTAAAGTTCACTTCAATGTATATTAAGTGCTTGTCGTGAATTTAATTCCATTGTACATTAAATGTATTTCTCAACTTCAACTATATGCCCCTTTCTTTTTTACTTATATGCGATTTAAATTCTGTCATTTACCTTTTGAAATGTGACTAATGCGGTGGCGGCATCGTCTCATTCCTGTCTTGTATATTACGATGGATATGTTCGTCTTAAGCCTACGAAATTTAAGGTAGTAGACCCTAACACGCACATCTCTTAGATCAATGCTAAATCTTCAACATCTTTAACAAGTAACAATGGCAATTTACCACTTTATATTGCGTACACACGTTTATTGATTCTTGGGATTCACATGCAAGGGCTTGCCACAATGCAAACTATCAGTACTCCACAAAGTTGCTCAAATTCCTTTACCAAATGATAATTCTAATTCTCGTTGACATTTCACTTACCTTATGTCTGCAAAGTACGTATATAAAAGTACTTTTTAATATGTACAAAGTATATCATACTTTAATGGAAGCACAACAATTGCTTCAAAACCCAAACGTTCATTAGGTGGGAGAGTCAAAACCAAACGTTCATTAAGTTGGGAGGATCCATATATTGTGGATTAATCGCGTGTTGGAGGTGCATTTACCTGGGTTGCATACGATTCTTAAAAGTTTTTCATCTCCAAGATGTTGGGTATGCCAAAGATCTTGGAGCACCTTGGACTAGTCACCCATAAAAGTAGCATTGATGCCAATGACCGATCTTTATAGAAACTAAGACATGTCATTGGGTCATTGGGTGTAGGGCAACGTGGCGTTGGTGTCTCCAATATCCTTCATGTTTAAAAGCATTCCAAAGAAAGCACTCTATAGATGTATTGCCCCTTTTTGCTAGTTCTAACCAACCCTTGGAAAAACCTCAGGGACTCTTGCCGGGATTCATGAAAATCATGTTTGCTGGCGGGCACCATGGCGGATATTAAGAGGCGTGGTTCTACCCATGACTTCAACCCGCATTAAGAAAATTTCCCATCGTCGAGTCAGTATTGCATAGCAAATATTCAATCAAACATACTCACAAAAAGGAGTCTAACAAAGTTAAGAGTGTAAAATAGCAACCTTTGTTGTGAAGTCCAAAGTGGAGACTTCAACAAGGCCATTGGCAACCCTCTACTTTTTGGCATTCAGATTTTATCACTTGTATCAATCAAAACATTAGTAAATCCTCAAGCACGCGTGCGCACTAAAGTGTAACATGAAAATCATGTCGTATTAGGTCTTTGGAAGATTGCATCTCCTTCTAGCCATGCAGCGAACCCGCCATAAAGTTTTGCAAGATCATCACCGGGAACACCTCAATGCCGGTGCGCTCACAACAAAGATGCTCAAAACATACCGGCTTTTATCATAATTCAACCTCGGGGGAATAGTGGGCAATCCAAGTAGATTGAAACACAAAAGATATCTGATTACCCAATTTAGGGCCTTAATTCACCCGGTGATGAACAATCAACCCGCAAATATATCGACACCGATTATCAATCTTCCTTTGCACAAACTGTATAAGATTATACATAGAATGCCATGGATTTGTGAAGTCATAACCAGTCGGATATTAGCGTTGTTCCAGGAAGCCATACATGCCCATTTGGCAAAGCATTTTTGTATGCATATGCATACCTATTCCTAGCCCCATCACTTGTATCATTCCCTTGAAGCAAAATTACGTCACGGATATATTTGAAGGAAATTTGAAGAACTCGGTGGCCCTTGAATATTTGCTCTTCCCTTTATCACGACATGAAGCCATGTTTCTCGTTCATGCCCTTGCCATATAAATTTACATCTGTTGAGTAAGAATTGTCGATGGGCTTCTAAGCTCCCAACTTTTCGCTTCAAATCACGCCTATCTGTTCCCAAGTTTGCAATTTTTCTCTCGCCGCTTCTATAGCATCTTTCACATAGAAAATCGAGGATAGAAGCTGCGTGGGAGATCCGGAACTCGATACAAATTGGCGCTCAATGGATTGAAGCTATGGAGTCTACATAGATTCCAAGTTCTCATACATGCGATTCAAAAAGATTGCTTTGCCGGTGGCGGGGAAAGAAATAGGGCAGGAAAGAACTAGGGCCATACAGGGCTCAATTCTTCTGACGGCTTTCATGCTGTTTTTGGGATTTTTGCCCGTCAAAAACAGGTGAAAAAAATTTTTGTATGGCAAATGAAAGATCGCTTGGTTGGGCAATCGCAGATCATGGAGAAGGGCACCTAAAAGACATACTTCGTGGTTTGAAAGGCTAGGAATAGAGAAATGCCCGTCATTTTTTGCTATATATCTTTAGAAATTTATAATCAAAACATATATAAAGCATTCACTTTGATTCTATTCTTCAAGATTCCTTGATGCTCCATTGCATCTTGCCAAATGTCAAAAAATTTTTGGGGGGAACATTTTTGCATTTTTCCATTTTGCATTTATTGAGGAGGAGCCCATGATTGACTCCCCACGTGCATTAAAAACAATCTCCCCGTCGGCGGTAGAAGTCTCTACCTTCTAACTCTATTCGACGATCTTGCGAGGAGGCCGGTGAAAGCGAAGAAGTTCGGACTTACCTAGATGCTCAAATTAAGCCCATTCGATGTGGTGGGTGGAGTCATCAAAGTGCCCAATTCGACCATGCACCTAATCTTTGGGCCTTGCAAGCGTCCTTCACCAGTTCGGGTTTTCTGGGTTTTGCCCTTTTCCTTCCATTTCTAGTGTTGGAGAATGGCAAGAACAGGTGATTATTGAATAAATATTTTAGGGGCAAATGCATGAATAATTATTGCACGTATAGTGGCCTCGAGCAAAATTGTTGGCGCATCTTCCTTGGCGGAGATTGTTGCCCGGGATGAAATAATTGTCGATAATTTCTGTCGTACTTCATCAATTCTTCGAGGCTCTAAAACCACCATTATAGCTCTAGGAACATGCTTTCCGGCCCGTAGTTTATTGAAAAATGTCTTTGAAAGAATCTTTCAGTACCGGTTGCTATATCATCGAGCTAGGTTATAAGCATATGAATATATGCCATCATCGAAAATCTGAGATCCGACGGAGTAAATCTTTGTCATTCATGATTAAAGCTTGATACCTTCTTCTAATTGGAGGGGGTTGCTTTACCGAGTTTTATGAGCTATAGGAGGATTTACCTTAGGTTATGTTTTCACTTAACCTATGTCACTTACCTTGGCAATGAAGTACTTTAGACTCTCCGGACTCTTTCGGTTAGGAGCCCCCGCCTTTTGCTCCTTTTTTGTCCGCCTTCAAACACAATGCAAATCCTTTCATGCAATGCATCTTTCCTTTATTATCTATACTATTATCTTTGCTTACGTTTTATATTGTAGGAGGAGCTGCTATGGTAGATTGAGCATTAAAGTGAAGCTTGGGACCCTATTGAAGTTCTAACGAGACTTTACGTGTTCTAGAATTATGGTAATGCCGGTTTGTAATGCCATTTTCTTAGATCTATGGCAATATTCTTTTTGTTTGGTGGTAAATCCGGGTTTAGCTTTCGCAAGCTATGCGGGAAGAAAAAGCTTCTGAATTAAAGCCTCTTAAGCTCGAAACATTATTCACTCGGGCCATCAGAATGCAAAGATATGGATTCAAGTAGTTTCCACATGATCCAAATCGGTTTTAGCATCGATACTGGGCAATGAAGGTCTCCCTATTCGGCAATGACTCTCTAAGCTCGGGCTATAGCGGATGCCCACAAGACATGCTTTGGGTGCCTGTTTTACGCAACAACGTTTAGTATTGAATGATCTCTTGATTTTTGGGCAAGAATATAATATTACGTGGGACACTAGAAATTGAGGCATTTTGATCTAAACATTTGGGTGCCAATGAAATGGTAATAATTGATAGATTTTGATTGATTCGATAGTAGAAAAATTAGTTATCGATATGTAAATTCTTTTCGGGGGTAAAAGGATGAACAATTTTTGAATTTTACGTGGGGGGCAGAATGCATGGTAATGTTTACATCAAGTTTGTAGAAATTGGTTTAACCTCTTGGAATCAACACAAGAGGTGCTTTCATGAGGGATTTTTTGTGTAAATGTTGTTGTTGTTGTTGTTGTAGTAAAATAGGATGTCAGGCCTCTCATACAACTATTTTATGGGGCATCTCTAGACTCTGTGTACTATGTTCTTCATAGTTTTCTTTAGCATATTTCCTGATCAGAAGCATGTTATTTTAACATGAAGATTTAACACCAAAACATGTGGTTGAAATTGTTGAAATCTTTGCCGGAGGAGAAAGACCTCAATAAGTGTTGAAGTGGTTCGATTTTTGCTTGACGGACATAATTGACTAAACAATATCGGAAACAGTCCAAAATACATCTTTCTTTTCGTGTGTAGTGCATTAGGTCAAAACATCGGAACAAGCACATATGTTTGGGAAATTATATTTTGTATCTTGATCTGCACAATAGGGCTGGTTCTTTAGGTGCCTATTATTGGTAACGTGCAGGTGAGAATTACGTTTTAGAATGGTTGATTGTGCGTGGGCCCCGTCTCGAAATCTTAAAGGGACAAACACCTAAAATGACCTTAAAATAATTTAGGTTGTAATCTTAAGGTGGTGAAGGTTACAAAATGCAGAAAAATGTCGTTGACAAAAATGCCTAATTTAGGTGAACAAAGAAGAACTCACCAATAGGAATTCTCTGTTTGTTGATACTTTAGTTTAAGCTCATCGACGAAGAAATGAAAGGCTAAGAGGGAGAACTCGACAATGGGCATCCTCAAGCTATCGATGTAGATCTTTTTGTGAAGATTGGTGAAAAAAATAAAGAGCCAACAAATGAGGACCCCCTGAATTCATTTACATGGAGGGACATAAACCTTGTGCCTCAAGGTCTTAAGCTCAATCGTGGCAGTTATCTTCGACTTCATGCCCAAAGGTGCATTAAGCTCAATATAGCAGGTTCTTATCTTATGCAATCCATTTATTGCAGATGTTTTAGTTCTCCATCAATCGTGATAAGTAGTGATACAACGTGTTAGGATTAGTAGCAATACTTTTCACTCTTCAAAGACGTATCTTTATAGTGTTAGATATTCATATAGTGTAGAAGCTCTTTTTACAAAATGGCATGTCTTGGCAAGCATTCTTCGCTATCTATTGTTGTCTCGCTATGGTGGATTTAGAAACAAAGTAATTGCAAAATCTACTTTAGCTTCGGGGAACACAAAGAAACAGGGGAGTTCCATTCCAGTCTATTGTTGACATCAATCATTTGTAGGATTGTTGCAGTAGTCAAGTGAATTAATGTTCTACTCGATGGGATTATCTTTTTGCATTTAACTAAGTTGCAATTCAATTTCGAATATCATTTATGAACATTTTGTATAATAAGGGAATCTAGGCATGATGTTTGACATAGTATAACCACATGATATTCCGCCTATGATAAAACGAACAAGTTTAACCCAACATAAAATCTTCAATTGCCGATCTAGAAAGTGGTGTTTTGATCGATTTGTTTAACTATCTGCCTATCATGCTAGAAATATATGCTTATTTTCTTCATCTGATAACTTTTGCATCGAGTATCTTATACACAAGTTGGTAGTTGACCGAAGTTGAGCAAAAGAAATGTTATGGCGGCCTTGGCCGTAAATTTCTTGTATTCTATACAATACACCTCTATACATTAATATAATATAAATTTACAACACATCCCACAAAATTTCCAATGATTTTTCCCCCACCCACCACCAATGATTTTTCCCGTTTCTTTAACCTCTTATACATTATAGTCTCTCTCTCTAACAAAACCACCAAACCAACCAACGAACCTATGCAAATATAATTCAAAAATTTTTTTCGTGGAATCTTGATGCGCGATTTGCAGCCCTCCGACCGACCGCTTGTCATAAGATCGAGATTCTAATTGCCCCACCTAAGATCAGAGATTTAGAATCAGAAAGTTCGTGCTTCTAGAATCAGAAAGTTCGTGCTGGACCTTCTATTCGAATGCTGGATCGAATGCGCCCATTTCAATCACCAGAGTTCGAAAGCTTCACAAACACGACCACTCTTGTTTTCCCTGCGCCAAATTGCCGGATTTAGATCTACTTGCATTCCAGCTTGGTAAGTTTTTGTCTAAAATTACTTATCGTACCCTCCTAAAAGAGTTCATCACCTTCTTCTAAATGCTTGAATCCACCAGAACTAGAAGCAAGCAAGTATTGTCTCAGGCCGAAATTTATGGGGGAAGGCCGTTTCGTATCAATCCATTTCGTTTAGCACTGATAGGATGCAGAACAGGAGATTCTGGCTCCAGGCTATTTGTAAGTCTCCAAGCCATATTTCCCATCTGTTTTAAAATTGATTGTCAAGTCTTTAACTTGGTCAATCTTTCTTACTCAGTTATTTCTATCAGATTGGCCAATCAATTCATCGTGCAAAGGCGCATCCGCCATACATACAGCCATAGTAGTAGCGCCATAATTGCCGCATTCTTCCCCTAAAATTTTAATATTTTGTTTGCACATACGTGTCAGCAGGAGGGCTCTTCAAATAAATAGCTCTCAAACAAATATTTTCAAACAAAATTGACACCGCTTTTATATATGAGTGATAAGCTACATAATAACTGCATGGAATAAATATATAAATGTTGTGCGAACATGTGTATTGAATGTGTTAATGAGAAATATGTTGGAAATTAAAAGAAACAAAGATGGCCTAGAGGTGTGCATGGGTCCAAAAAAAAATTTGGCCCCCCAGGCCTAAGGTGGTTCTATATAACACAAGCTCCATACTTTGAAAATGTTGCAATGGAACTACAAGGAAAATGGCCCATCTTTGTATGAAATAATATTAATACAATAAAGAACATGGGATATCATTATGTTGTAGAATACACAACTATGTAAATATCATGTCTTCATCAATTGTTTTAACCATGCATATACCGCGATATTTTATTGGACCATTACCCTTAGATTGCAACTATTAAAAACCCTAAAAGGTTAAGTCCACGTTTTCTTGCCCTTAATATATCATCGATCAACCTCACCAATATATCTAACATTAACAATTTCAACATTCCCTTCATGTTGGATATACTCGGTTTGATACACTACAAGAGAATGTTGATTTATTGTCACTTTTTTCGTCAATAAAATAACATGTCAAAAAAACCGATACAAAAGTGACAATAATCGCGGACAAAATTAGTGACATCCAAATGACAATAGATATGACAATGGAGTGCCACAAAGTGGTGAAAAAAAAAGTGACAAAATGATGACTATCATATGACACTAGACCGACATGGTTTCGACAAAACCGTATGTCAAGAATGTGACAATAAATTGACCTAATAATGACAAAAATAGTGCAAAAAAAAAAAGCGACAAAATGATGACTATCATATGACACTAGATCGACATGGTTCGACAAAATCATATGTCAAGAATGTGACAATAAATTGACTTAATAATGACGAAAAATAGTGACAAAAAATGATATAAATCGACTATAAGCACCATTTTAGATGACAAAATTGTGACCATAGATTGATATAGTTTTGACAAAAGTATTTACCCATTTGTCTTAAATGTGACAATAGACCGACTTTATAATACAAAAGTAGTGACAAAGAAATGATATAAATACTATCACAATATGCCAATAAAATGACCCAAATGTGACAAAAAAGAGTGAGAATAAGGACAAAAAGTGAGTAAAAAAGTGACAATAAAGTGACTTTTATAGATAATTTGATAAAAGTGTCTTCAAGAATGTAAAGATACCATCAACCATCTCCTTCATGCTCATCATTGAGCTCTAATGCGAAGAGTATCAATAAGACGTCTGGCACTGGGTACAACATGAACCACAATCCACCACCTTGGTTAACAGGTTTTTCAATTAAAGAAAACACGTTCAACTTGTTTAGGGTAAACAAATGGTTCGCTCATTTCTCCAAGAATACGTGTTGAATCAATCTCGTGAGAAACCCGAAGGATGTGATCTCATCGGTCTTATTTCTACCTCTATAAATAACTTTGAACCACTTTGCCTTCAATATAGTTACATGAAATGAATGGAAGTCAATATCAATAATATTGGTGATTTGCCCAACATAATTAAGATCACCCGAATCTGGTTGCCGATCACGTTGACTAGCTTGGCTTTTTTGTTCAAATTGAGAAGCAATTCCACGTCATTTTTCGGGCGACCTTTATGGGCTCTATAGTTCAAGATGATTTCCATAAGCCCACATGGAATTGTGGAAACGTTTCGCATTTTGGGGGATATGAGAAAGCAAATCATATGTATGTAGCAAACATTACCAATAAATAGAAAGTTATACCTTCTTAACGCATCCAAGTGCAATATTGAAGTCATCCTTTGGAACATCCTCTCCATTATCTCGCATTTTTCCATTGCTTCAAGCAACCAATCACGAAGTCATATCCTCGAACAATTCTTCCAATGATTCCCCGATATAGAACACGCGGGCCATGATGTATGCTATTAAGTGCAAAATCTTTTCGCCATCTCCCTCTCTTCTCTAACAAGTCTATACCTCTCCCCTCCACTTATCAAGACTATCAAGATACGTATTACAAACTTATTTATTTCTTCAAACATTTCCTCGTTCAATTTATGCGTTGCACTCCATGACCTTGTAAGACTTCTTACGCTACTTCCTTATTTTCCTCACCATTCCAAATCTTTGGTGCATCTTTGTGTATCTAAATTGTGGCTTCACTTAAAAGAACAATGTTTCATGAAGCAAGTGACCCTCGGTCATGGACCCCTCGCCTAGCCATTTGCCGGATGTATCCTTTCAAAACTTTCATGTACCATTCTAAAAACATCCAATCGACTTGGAGCTGGTCCAAGAAGCCGGATTCTTCCGTAGATGAACCAATAAGTGTACTTGAAAGGTCAAAAAACTTGTAGGAAGCTCTTTCTCCATCATGCAATGAAGCTCAACTATCTCAGCCTCCTTTCTTGAAATGTCATCTAAGCTAATCTCTTTCATTGAGACCCATCTATACACAAGTGGTAGTTGTTAATAACAAAATTGAAAACAAAACTACTAACAAAGTTTTTAAACCATACCTTGCAAACTTTCCAAGTCGATATATAATGTCACGATGTTACTTTCGTGAAGACAATTCTCAATTGCATGGAAGAATGTGCTACAATGCGCAAACACACATAATGAAGAAATATCCAACAAGATAATTAATACAAAATTAATACCTGTGATAAATTTGTGCCAATCATGGGGACTTTAACCCACTAAGATCACCATCTTTTTGTGAAGGCTTTTACGTAGTGACGCACCATAGCCGGAGGGTCGCGATTTTGGATATAATATTAGTCACTTGCAACCTCCTCGATTTACTTAGGAACCCACGGTGCCTTGGGTAAACATAATGGCTTTGCCCTCCTCTTCAATAGGCACAAGGTGCACGATTATGTTACAATCTTGTAAGTCTCTTCTAGCACTTAATTTCTCCCAATCCCGGTCCAAATGTCTCCGTGAGTGATTGTCCAACATTTTTGAAGACATGCATAGGATCGAGTAGGTGCACAAGTTTTAGCTTCGGCCAATATTCAAGGCGATAAAAATATGGATAAACGTTTTCATGCCTGGTGGTGGTATAACATCATCATCATTCGAAGCACCTTGTGATTCACGCGCCATAGTCCATGTTTCTAACCAATCCTTGGGTGTCCCTACGTCTGGCCGCTTAGTAGCATTTGATCCTCGCATAGGGTGATTGCATGGTAGGTACTTTTTTGTCCGCGATATATTTGCTTGTTAAGGTGCTTGGAGCGATAACAATTCAAATCAGTTCCACATGATGGGCAACCATTCATTCCACTTGTTTGCAAACCTATATGTAGATAATGAGTTAGCATTTAATAAAAGAGCATTGGTATTTAAAAAAAAGACATAAGGAAGCAACACTAAAACCAAGGATAATCATGTGTCGCGGAAGCAACATATTGCATGTAATGTGAACTGATGTGGCGGCCCTTACTATGTCGTACATTTGGATGCCTTGCCATAATATCTCTAACTCTTCTATGAGTGGTTCAATGTACACATCCATGTTCTTTACTTGATGCTTAACACTGATAATAGTATGAAATAAATAAAACTTGTGAAAATGACATATTGAAATGTAATAAGGACAAACCTGGAACAACAAGTGTCAACATCAAATGTCCGGCTTTTAGTTGCCATCCATGGTGGAATATTATTAGTTGACCACAACTATGGGCCACACACTATGTTTTGACGATAACGTTCCAAAAGGGCAAATTCCATCCATTCCAATAGCAAGGCGTAAATTAAGTGGTTCATCCTTGAATACCCTCCACTTATCTTCTATGTGTTTCATAGCTTCTCCATCTTTGGAATTTTAGAATTCCATCCTTACTTCGATGTGTCATATGGAAATCCATTAATGCGGATAAAGATGGAGAAACGAAACATGTATTGTAGACGATGGAATTATGGGCATGTGCCGCAAAACTTTTCTAGGAACATTTTTCTTCTTCATATCCATCTTATAGCGTGGCTCCTTGCATTTTGGACACTCATGTAATGTTGCATATGCATTCCGGTACAATACACAATGGTTTGGGCAGGCATGAATGCAATTATATTCCAACCCTAATGCACGCAAAATTTCTCTTGCTTCTCTCCTTGTTTCGGGAAGACAATGACCACTAGGTAGTATCTTACTTAGCAAGCTACAAAATAAAAATGCGGTCATCAACTACAAGTGATAAATGAATTCATAAGAAAATAACTCATTCAAACAAATAACATACCTAAATAGCTTCGGTTACACTATTATTACTCCATGCAAATTTGTCTCAAGATTTAAGATTAGCAAGCATGTTGCAAGGCGTGACATCCTAGCCCCGAGGGATATAGTGGTTTGCCTCGCCTCATCTTTTAGAATACTTGCATCTTCTTTATTGCCTTCATCGTTGGCCTCCTCATTGGCATCATCATTATCTCCATCTATATTTAGGGTAAATTGTCAATAGCTTCAATTAAACCGGGGTATCTCATTTCCCGAGATGTTGGTTGAGCTTGATGTAGACTCTTCAAGAGACCGCAATATTGCCCACATTAGTGCAACATTTATTAAACTAAAAACTTGTTATATTGATATTCAATATTCTAGAAGGGAATAATCATCATGCAAAGCATTATGCAATTACAAAGTATGCAATTTTGTCCTCCCTAGTCCCTCGAGCCTACAAAAGTTAAAATCCAAAAAAAGAATATTTCCAACAACCTAATATCATATGATTAATGGAGCAATTGCATTAGACACAGTGAAATAGTATTTGGCACACATATAAAGGTAATAGAAAATAAAACAAAATTTTTTTAGTTAATCATAAATCTAATTTCTAATAGTCACAAAAGTTTTTCTTCACATAGCTTTTCTTTTTGGCCTCCCTAGTGGAACAATGAGGGCACCCCATTTAGCTCCCCACGCCTTCGAGTTGGTATGGGTCGTTGAAAATAGAGTTAATAAAAATCTCGCCCCCAGGTTTCAAATTTTTAATAGCGCAAATCGCACATAAAATCGAGAATGGCCATTCATGTGGGATTGGAATCATGAATATCCGTCTCTCAAAAAATAGCATTAGACAACTCCGGATGACCATGTGAATGTTAATAAGACCAAAGAATATTTCCATGCACACTAGGGACGCCCATCTATGTAAATCTTGTCGGATGGTGCCACATCTTCTCCATCTTCCTTTTTTTTGCCAATTGGCACCAATTCTTTACTAGACCATAGGTCGACATGCTAGGCATGAATGATGCTAATCTTAACCAAACACCCCAACTATATTCGGGCCCTCCATATGCCATTAGAGTCGTGGATTTTCAAGATTTCACACACACTTTCTAAAATATATAAACCCCTTCCCGCCGCCCGCTTTTTTCCTCGATGGCGCAATCATATATCGACGCCCCAATAAATGAATTCTTCCAACATAAGTGGGAGTTGTCCTTCCCAACAACCAAATATTTTACGATTGAATGGAACAATTGCATTCCTAAGACTATCCGGCATATGAGCATGGTAATCCTCATACCGGGTCTCGTTGACATGTGCAAGAGAATAATCATTTGTGCTAAACCAAGCCTTGATTGAAAGTGCGCCGCAGATGCTTCCCCTTGTCCGTCCTCGTGCTTGTGAGGTCTACTACCATTCTTTTCTCTATCACTCGAGGAGGTACTTCGTTCAACGACATTTACGGTTTAACTCTAGGTGGTGTAGATGAGGATGTGGAAGGAGATACAATTCGATGTCCACGCGTGCAATTTGTGTGTTCTTGTGCAACCCCACATGTACTGCAAAAACTAAATAAATTCTAACATGGCCAATAATTTGATTATAAAGAAAGAGTTTGATACCTCATCGCTTTTTTCCGTCCATCCGCCGCCGAGAATAATCGTGGCGTGTGTATCCGGACACCATCCAAACCTTATTTTATGATCTTCTAACAACAACGTCTCATTTTTTTCAACCCCACACGTGAGACACCAACAAGGCCATTTGGCCTCGGATATAATCTTTGGATGGGGTCGAGTCTTATATTCTCCGATCGTGCACCCTACTTGAGTGTGAAGAGGAAGAGTCCATAATGCATTTAATTAATACATGCATTATTAAGATGTTGTTTTATAGAAAAATATAACAAAATCAAGCTAACCGATTGTTTTTATTGACCAGTAAGATGTATTCTTTTCTTTCTTGAAGGCCCCCTTTTCGATTCAATTGACTCACTTGATGATGCAACACTTGCATTTCCACTTGATGAACTCGATTCACTTGACTCACTTGATGATGTAACATTTGTGTTTCCACTTGATGAAGAGCCCATCTTCATGAATGTAAAAAATATTGAAAGGGACTTTATGTTAAAGACATTATGTTCCTACTTCATTATTTTCTCACTTTATCTTTGCTATGTAATTAGTAGTCCAACATTTTATCCTTGTTATGTAATTAGTTACTAATTATATAGCCATGAATGATCCTATGATACATTATATTTGGACAATCTCTAACTCTCAAAGACAAATGTACTAGTCCGTTAAGAGTTTAAAATACAAGGCTATGGACACAGTCTATGGGATCGCTTATTAATTAGGAGAAACTCATATCTAAGATTCATTTTTATGCCTAATGAGTAGGGCCATTTCTCGAGTCATTTACTCCCAAACATTTAACTAGAAGCTCACGTGATTAGGCTAAGCATTGTTTTTGCGCCTAATGAGTATGACATATACTTAGCCATGTGAGTTTCTATTAGAAAATGATTTCATTCTCAAACTTAAAATATTTGATAGGCTAGGCCATGTGTTTCTCATTCATAGGATCATGTGACAAAACAATGTGACGAAATTTTCGTCACTATTTTGGCAAATTATACATGAATTTTTTACGTTCCCGCCTAATCAATTAATGAATGTCAACCACTAAAAATCAAGAAAACAAAGAAATGCGTCCCACCTTGAGATCCGACGGCCTCCTCCTCCTCATTGATGCGCTGCCAAATGAGAAGAACCTGATAGAAGCAATTGCTTGCTGCTAGAAGAGAAGAACGGTGGAGGAGTAGGTGTCAAGCATCGATTGTAGTCTTTTTTTGGCAACTTTTTGCTATAACCAACAACTAACCTAAGATTAAATTTTTACGTTCTTCAAGAAGATCACAACACACGGAGTCATTTCAAGGAGATCACAACATAGGGGAGCCATTCACAGAACTAGAGCAAAACACGGAGGGTAAGTTCATTTCTCGAGTCCGAGATTATCGAGGATGTCCGGTTTTGCATTTGTTTGCCACTTCGCTTCTTGTTTTTCTGAAATAAAGTTTTCTAATCCATCCTGCCATTCCCGAAATTGAAGAAAGTTACACCCTTATAGCTTTGCTGCAGGCCTTTACCGAATGTATGAGAGCACCTTCACTTGTAATATGATTTACAAGATTCACCAGACATTTACTAGATCAGAGTCTCACTGAACAAGTCTCTCCAAGATCAGAGTATTAAGAATGGTCAATCACCTTTTCAATGCACCAACAGCATACCGTGGAAGCAAACTTAGCATTCGATGTGCAAGTGTTTGCTCACAAAATCGCTCTCTCAAAGCATGTGTTACATCCTTATACCTTAGTTCAATGATCTTTATTTCTCAAAGATTGCAGATGCTATGGTCCAGTCAATTGAGGTATGGCAAAAAACTATAGCCATGTTTTCAGCAAGTGGGCTTCGCACAACTCTCTGTTTCAGATTCAAATGTACTTCACTTAGAGCATCATAAGGAGCTTGAGTTCTTAAAGGTGGCTCTATTAGTCCTTGCAGTGATGCCTTTAAACGATTAGTGACACTATGGCAGATAATTTAGGCATTAATTGGCAGGAGAGATGTCGATTTTGTGCATAACATTTTCGCCATACAATCTTCAACAAACTTTCCATATTGTTTCCTTATTGAATTTAACGGTCTTTAAATGCAGAGTTTCTTGGAGCTAGAACCATAAATCTTTTCTTAATATGCAAAGCAAGCTAACCTTGTCCAACTCTCAACCCTGGAACTCTGATGCCATGTCAGCGTTATAGATCAATGACAGAAGATGCAAGAAAAAGTGAGAAATATATAAATTACCTTAATGATTATATGCCCACTGAAGGCTTTGCTGAATGTCTGGAGATAAGGTTGTAGGAGAACTGGCCATTCCATGATTAGGATGCCAAATTTTTTTAACTTATAGCCAAGAATGAGAATTTGCAAATGGGTGCAAATTTTCATTCCTGAACCTTCATTTGTGTGGGCTATGTATATTAGAAGAATGAGCCTTCTGGTTCCCAGTCCATAGACCAATTTTCAGGTGCAGCTTGCCCTACAAATTCTTTTCGAGAATTTGGCCACCAGTAAGTGCGGCAAACAGAAATGTGTCCATTTTATCTATTGTTTTAGTCTTTTGCTAGCGGGTTAAAGAATACTGCATTTAGAAGCATGTTTTCTTCAAGAAAATATTAAGCACATTATAAAGTAGACTAGATCTAGAGTGAGAATGTGAGTGGGCATACATGTTTTGTCTAATCAGCCTATCATTACAGTGTTGCCTTTTGTTGTGCAGCTTGTTAATGTGCATGAGCCGTAGACATTGATTTTGAATAATGCGCTGGGAAACTCATCTATAACGCTCCAGCCATTGACAAATTTGAGGATGACATACAATTAAAAAGTATGTTGTTTGAGGCATTATAAAACATTGCTTGCTAATACTTATGCTCTGGATATGCTTCAAGATGTATGTTGTGCAAAGTGTTAAAACAATTTTGGTTCTTGATGCTTTGCATGAGGAGTCTGAAAGAATATGGGGGCAGAATGAAGAATTAGGATTGAATGACATGGACACTACTTCAGCTGATGCTATTGATTCAATTTGATCCCACAAGCCGTGCACAGGTCCAGAGTTCATCAAAGTATGTTAACTTCAAATTGCATCAGATGCCACAATTTATGACAAAATGTGGCATCTTTATGGCTGTTGTTAAGCCAAACGGTGTCTATAATCCAGCTGTTTATAGTCCATATCTGAAGCCGATCTGAAATAAGTTTCTGAGTAGTTTGATGAATGAGAAACGTATATATTTGAGCTTTTATTAATTTTGATGCCAAATATTTTGAGTTTGCCAATGAGAAAATCTTAAATTGTCTACTAAAGCTTGGCATTGTCCATAACATAGTTATTATTCTTCCTTTTGAGGATCTCTGCTTCATCTGAAAACAGTCTCATATCTCAATCTAAAGAAGATTGAGATAGCGGTAATGTGGTTAAAGAAGCTCATCAGTTATCATATGAGCATGAGCTTCATATTGTGCACCCGGCATTCCAACATGTCCGTTGAAAAGATCCGCCATGATGATGGCCCGTAAAAGGAAAAGGAAAATCGTTATTAATCTCAAACAATACAAGTTTATTAATCTCAAAAGTAGTTGAAGGGATTACGATGAGTTGGATCTTTGATTCGGGACATTTGGATACAAAAGTAGTTCCGGAGGAAGGCGGAAGTTTTCCATTTTTGGCGGGATTTGATGATGGTGATGGCGCTTGTACAAAGTGCATTTGTGTCGAGTCATGCCGCGTACAATGAAAGCCCTATTTGTAACATTACCATAAATCTTTGAGCATTTAAAAAATAGTTGAATCTGTTTGTCCTTCTTGTGCTCTAGAAATTAGGAAATAGGTCTTGTCCATATTTTTAGAAGTTTCCTTTCGCAATCATGCTTAATGGGGCCCTTTTCCAAGCAAGTGAATGGTTACTTATTTGTTATTTATATTGACTTGTTATTGAGTTTAATGCCATTGTAGATTGTTGAGTTTTAATATTGTTCTTGTTGTTATTGTATCTGCAGTTCAACATGGCTAACGGCAAGAAGAAAATGAAAAGGGAAAGGAGAAAGGTGTCTTTAACTAAGATGCTATCAAAGATTTTGTCAATGTTAACGAGAGGAACAAAAGGACGCAATGGCACATGAACTATTAAATGGAGGCGATCGTCATCAAAGAAATCCAAGAGAAGGTCTTCCGTTGGTAGTCGAGACTTCCAAGACATCGGGAGAAGGCAATGAATCGATGGCATCGGAAATTCTCGTGGTATGAGCTTTAGGAAGTTGGGCTTATTAATCGAGGTATAACTTTGTGCATATTTATTTTGAGTGTTGTCTTATTATCTTGTTGATGAGTATAAAGTGTTATCCAAAATATATTATAGGTGTGTGTTTCTACGGGTGGAAAGATTCATCCTGATGCACATGGAAAAGAGTTTATGGATGTTGCCACTAGTTCAATGATGGATCACTGCCACGAGATACATCTAAACTGGCGACAAGTTAAGTTGCGCCATAAGCAAGAAGTGATCAATCACTTGAAGGATCAATTCGGTGCTGGTTTTAATGAGAAGGACATGTTGAAACAACTTGGGCCCCCGATGGAATCATCACAAGTTAGATTTAAACCCTATCCAAATCTTTTTTATTTGCTTTATCTAGAGTTTTAATTTTCTTCATATATTAGGGATTACCTAAGACGGAAGGCACGAAAAGGTTTAACATCCAAGCCTTCATCTGTTAAAAAAGCAAATTGGAAAAAGTTTCTTGAATTGGCGAAGGTGGAGCACCCGCGAAAGAAATTAAAGATCTCAAAGGAAGAAAAAACCATGTAACTGGGTTGGTGGGGATAGATCGATCATCTCTAATTATGTGAGTATTACTTCTTATTTGTTTGAAATCAAGTTAGTATATGATACTTATAACTACCCCATATTTTCAATATTTAGTATGCCCACTTTAAGGGCTATCCTAGTGAGAAGGTCACTTCCGAGATTAAGGAAATGGAGGATGGAAGAAATGGATCAAACGTGAAAGTGATGAAGGACGTGTATCTCTAGAAACAAAGGTATAATTGCAACTTTAAGAATCATAATTTGAAAATATACATGTAAGGCATTACTTGGCATTAACTCTTTTATTCAATTATATATGTTGTAGCACATGGCACAAGATTACGAGGCAAGGGCATTGTCCCCGCCAATAGATGTCAAAGGAAAAGCCATTAATAAGTAGCGGATGAGGAGAATGAAGATCTCGAAGAGACCGTGCATGTAAGTATTCTAGCTAGATACATTACATGCTTGTGACTTTTTAAATTGTAGACATATAACCCCTTTTTTTTTTTTTTTTTTTTTTTTGTACGGATATAGATGGATCATCAAGCGGCGATGGAAGTTTAAGATGAATCCAGCAGTTGATAGCATAAAAAAGTACATCTAGCAGTGAAAATGAAGACGTTGAAATTGATTAACACATCTCCATTATTTCTTTGTTGAGAAAACTATATTTATGTACACTTTTCATTTTACTAGGTTTATGTACACTGTTCATTTTAAATGTTTTGAATCAAATATGGTGAATTGACAAAAGAGATTGACAACAATCTGTCAAAAACATTGACTAAGCATTGTTAAGAAAAATGACATAAATGTAGTAAAATGATGAAAAAAAAATGTAAAAACATAGCCTCAAAAACATGACCTAAGTATGTGACAAAAATTAGCCAACAAAATAAAAAATATGACCTAAAATATGACAAAAGAGTGTCAAAAAGAACATAAAATAGGACAAAATAGGGACCATAGAATTGCCAAAAAATTGCCCAAAATTTGACAAAATAGATGTCAAAAAATAGCCAAAAAAAGTGACAAAAGGCTATAAACTATGACAAAAAGGCCAAAAAATGACAAAAAAGATAAGAATATAACATAGAAAATGACAATAAAGTATAAAAAAAATAACCTAAAGTATGACAAAATAGGTGCTGAAGAATTGCCAAAAGAAGTGACAAAAAAAGGTTTAAAGTATGACAAAATATATGTCAAAAATTTGCCAAGAGAAGCCACACAATTGCCAAAAAGAAGTGACAAAAAAGGTTTAAAGTATGACAAAATATGTGTCGAAAAATTGCCAAGAGAAGTGCCACACAATTGCCAAAAGAAGTGACAAAAAAGGTTTGAAGTATGACAAAATATGTGTCAAACAATTGCCAAGAGAAGTGCCACACAATTGCCAAAAAGTGACAAAAAAAATGACAAAGGATGTGATGCATCGTCACTTTTTTTTGACACATTTATAGCATGTTTTGTCGGTTCTCGAAATTTCTTGATGGTTACAATGTGACAAAAAACCCGATAATAAACCCCTATTCTCTTGTAGTGATATTTACGCGATATTCAAACATCCGCTCTATATCTTACACACTTTTGTTTATGTCTGCAACTTGTACTATGTTCTGCTTCATTATTGTTGTCACAACTTTGTATTGAACATGCTGTATGAGGAGAACTTATACCAATGCTTTCCTGTAACTTAGTAAACACGTGCCTTTGGAATTACCTTTGTTAACACATCTCACTTGTCAATTACGTAGTATTTTTGTACTCAACTACTATAATTCCTTTGCAATCATATCCCTTATAAAATGAACATGTAGTTCAATGTGCTTCGTTCTTTCATAGAATACTTTGTAACGTTCCTAACCGACATGCCCTTAACCAACTGGGCAAAACCGTCTAGACGTTTATGAGCGATCGCTTCTACCCATTTATGTTTGTCTAGGGGCGTCCACGGGCACATTCAAAGTTGAATACTCGGCGGTCTATCATAGGCAGTTCACGGTCTCTCCCCTTTCGTCCGATAGGCCCGTTCTGGTCTCTCCCACTAGAACTATGCTCGTCCTCGAGCATCTAACCAAACATGCCTTAACCAACTGGGCAAAACCGTCACAGGCGTTTATGAACGGTCGCTTCTACCCATTTATGTCGGTGTCACCGGGGGCGTCCACAGGCACATTCAAAGTTGAATACTCGGCGGTCATATCATAGGCCCGTTCTGTCTCTCCCACTAGAACTATGCTCGTCGATAGGCCCGTTCTGGTCTCTCCCACTAGAACTATGCTCGTCCCGAGCATCCAAGGCTATACCATGTCACAATGATTATCAAGTCTTTGCAAATTACCCATGCATATAGGCACCCATGGAGACTTCGAACTGAGACCTGCTCTAATACCAAATGTAACATTCCTAATCGACATGCCCTTAACCAACTAGGCAAAACCGTCTAGGCGTTTATGAGTAGTCGCTTCTACCCATTTATCTTGCGGTGTCTTGGGGCGGCTCCACGAGGCACATTCAAGGTTGAATACTTTCGGCGGTCTCTACCATGGGCCCGTTCTGAGTCTCTCCCACTAGAACTATGCTCGTCCTCGAGCATCCAAAGGCTATACCATGTCTATGTCATACCATATCACAATGATTACCAAGTCTTTGCAAACTACCCATGCATATAGGCACCCATGGAGATTTGAACTTCGAGGACGCTCACGATGCAACTATAACGTTCCCTAGGAGCATGCCCTTAACCAAGCGGGCAAAACCGTACAGGCGTTTATGAGCAAATCGCTTCTACCCATTTATGCGGTGTCTCGGGCGTCCCGAGGCACATTCAAGGTTGAATACTCGGCGGTCTACCATAGGCAGATTACACTTATAACTATCTGACTCATCATCAATGAATGAAGAGAGTGGTTGGTTTATTCTATGTAGCACCTAACTCAACTAACAACCTCCTTACCTAGACCACTTCTCTTGCGCTAAAGAGGCAAACATTGTGATACGCCTCTGCTATTGACACTATACATCCTTGTTTTTTACTTCTCCATGATATTGTGCTTCCTCCAACTTGTAGAATATATCCGGATGTAGATGCCCTAGAGTCAGGTTACCTCCCAATGTGCATCGGGTATCTTGATTAGATCCTATTTGTAGAATGTTAATCCCTTTATTTTGTGTCCCCTTCAAAAATCTGAGAGCACATGTTTAGGCATGCCAATGTTTCTTTCGAGGATTGTTTCCAAATCTGCTCAACAAATTTACACAAAATGCTATGCTCGGGCTGCTACAATTAGCCACATACAAAAGACATCCACCAATTCCCTATAGGGATAATTTTCCATTTCAATCTTTCCTCTTGCTTTCTCTCTGCAATATTTCTTAAATATATCATTCACAAACTCACCACCTCGATCGACCTCAAGCATTTTATTCTTTTTCAGTCATCATCCTTTTTCGCCTCTGCTTCAAAGATTCTATAAGCATTATAAGCCTTGGTTTTCCTTCTAAGAAAGTTAGTATGTCTAGAGTAATCATCAATAAAGGTAATAAAATACCTTTTACCTTATAAGCCGACATTAATTGTCCACGAGAGGTTTGAATGTATCAATTCTAGTCAATCTCCAGCTCGTTCATGTCTTTTCTTCAAAAGGTAATCTTGTGCTCTTTCCCATCATGCATCCATAGCAAACAAAATCATTACTTTCTGCCATTTGTTATCAGACCTCTTTTAGTCATTTCCTTTAAGTTTTTCTACATTTGCATGACCCAATTTCTCATGCCAAAGTTTTAGTGTTGGAATTTCCATTGAGTTTATACTTCAGGATAAAGTTTTGTTGTGAAACCCAAACAAATTACCATTTCGTTTTGCAAGGAACTTGACTTTGTTATTTTCAAAAACTTTCTGGCCGGTGTTTGTCAAATACAAGTTTGAATCCCATATCCACCGGTGACTAAGCGATATTAGATTCCTTACAATATTTGGAACGAGAAAGTACATCATGAATTGCCCTCTAAATCAAATAGTTCTAGCATTCACGACTCTTTTACTTCTTGCGGTTCACCATTCCCCATTTGCACAAATGTTGATGTTCTTTTCTTTATTTCCTTGAGAGCATCGGTTGGTTTTAACTCACCCGATCTCTCTCTGCTTCCTATCTATCACAAGCATATCTTTGGTTTTGTTAGCAATTTGATTTGAAGCGAGAACAAGTAACATTTATGCCTTACCTCGACGAGTCTTCTCCTTGATTGCTAATATCTTGTATCAAGTTGACCTTTGCTAGCTCCTTCATTTACGCCTCTTATGTTGCTATTTTTCTTTCCAAGACCGGTATCCCTTTTATCCTTATTTTTACCTTTTCCAATCCCCTTAGATTTTGGGACATGCTGACTAAGTGACCAAATCCATCACAATTGAAGCATCTATTCTCTTTTAGCTTGGGGACAGTTATTTTTTTCAAATGACCATATGAATTACATCCATACCATGGCCCTACCTTCCTTTTTCTCATTACCAAACCGTCCTTTCCTTTTTTTCACCAAACAAGATCTCGAGTTTTCTTCTCCCCTTTTAAAATTTTTTATGTTGTTCAATTGTTCTTATCATTAGTTCAGCCTTTTCTCCATTTTAAGTTCTTGTTCTTACCAAGGTGGAGAGTTGTTCAAACTCGAAAAATGCCCTTGATAAGGAGAGTACATGAAAGTCTTTAGTAATTGGTACTCAGTGACCTCAAGATCTATAACAATATTATCATATTTTTGGAAGAAAGCGGTCGAGGGTTTTCTTTTTTGAACTTCAACCTTCTTAGCTCTCTCTGTTAAGTAATTCAATTTGAGAGGAGTTTTTTTACCTCATAATTCTTGATCTATTCCTTAGTGTTTTATTTTTTATTTTAAACATGATGCTAGAACTCAACTTACTAGCAATGATGCACCTTGCGATGTGATCTTTTAGTTTTGCTCCCCTTGCGGCAACATTAATCGATGCCTCACTTGCACTCCATCTCTAGTGTTAGGCTGTCTTTTGCTCTCCCCCTTCTTGATATTTTCTCCTATGACAAGATCCCATAGATCTTACGCCCGTGATACATCTTTCATTCTTTCCTTCCGGGCACGGAACCCGGCTTCCCCTTGAAACACCTTAACACCATTTAGTAATGATGAACCAAGTCTAGTTGCCATTTGGCTCACGATACCAATGTTAAACAATTAGTAGTTTCACAACTTATCTAGACCAATGAATTCTATGGGGCAACTAACTTCAATAAGTCTCACCAATTTAAATAGCAATGCAACAAGCGGTTAGAAATTAGGTCAATACAAAAGGTTAAGTCATTGACCAATATCTCAACCGATTATGATTGCTTATGGATCGACATTCCACAGGCAAATGGAATCATTTGCATTTCATAACTAACATTATACATCTTGGTTTTATTTTATAGCATCGATCCAAGCCGATTGTAGTCGATTTCGATCGGTTCTGCCGGATCGGTTGTGCCATAGAGACGCGGGTCTATTTGCTTCAATCCTTTATAAATATCATGTCTTCATCAAATGTTTTAACCATGCATATACATGGTATTTTATTGAGACCATTACCCTTAGGTGCAACTATTAAGCAACCCTAAGGTTAAGTCACGTTTTTCTTGCCCGTAATATATCATCGATCAACCTCACCAATATATCTAACATTAACAATTTCAACAATTCGTCCCTTGCCTTTTCAAAGACATGGTTGTTCATAACGCATAAAAGTGCGAGAAGAACTCTCATTGTAAAGCATCGTCATTTTAAGCAGGGGTGAACTCTCATTTAAGCGAGGGGTGCACCTGGACTGGTTCATCATCAATCCTTCGCCCGGGCGTATGTTGGAGCGTTTTGATTATGCTCAATTATGATTGGGGCGCAACTATTAGAGCAACCCTAAGGTTTTGATGGTATACTGCCTCTATTGGTTTCATTTTAAGCTTTTAGAATATGAAATACGGGGATTCAACCTCTACTAAAATAACTCAATGTCCTATTAAACTAATTTTAACAAATCTAACTAGTGAGCTAATGTGACTATTTTTTATCTTAAATCTATTTTTTTATAATAACCCATTGAATTGTTTTAGGGATATGGTCTATGGTTTCAAAATTATATCTATATCAAATCCCCACGGAACCCCCCTGTTATTTTGCTACATATTAATACATTCATGATGAGAAAATAAGCACAACGGTTGTTGATTCTATTCTTTGGTGGATGAGTTCAATAATTCTTAGACTTTGTCTCAACACCATGAGACAATTAAGATCCGTATTGGCACTTATCTGGCGATGATGTCACAAGGTCTACAAAAACACACACTCCTACATATAGCGACAACCCGGGCATAAAGAACTACCTAAAAGTCGATTGCTAGAAGTCTAACCAAAGGAGCGTCGTCGTGGATATGCTTTGAGAGAGGTAGGTGGATGATGGAGTACATGTACCCGACTTTGGCTAACTTCGAGTTGTTTGTCTCTTTTATCGGATATAACACTTTGTCCACTAGCAATTGGCATTTTAATAGCAAAAGAACTCACTGCATTGGAATATGCAATGGAATGCATTTTAGGGTTTGCAAATTGTATCTACTTGGCGGTATTTGATTCCATTATCTGAGCTTATCTTGAGGATGAGTTGTATCAACTTGATAGTCGTGTGAGACATCGTAGGCGATTTGAATCAATGATTACATGCGTGCATTTCACTTTACCCGGCTAAGATATATAATATGTAGGAGAAGTGAGGGAGCATCCTTAAAAAGTACAACATTAGGCCCTTGTTGATGTGCGTCATAGGGAGATGCCTATTTAGAGTTCCATCATAAAATTAAATGACGCCAATGAACCATGACTAAATTTTGTGTTTTGTATTTCTTTAAATATTTGTTGTTCATGTACTTAACTACTTCTAAGGATGACATTTTGAGCACAAATTTTGGGTCAATCTTTTCCAAATTTGCATCTTTAGAGGTAAATTTAATTGCCCCCACATTCTTTATAAAATATTGTTTTCTCTACTGAAATCACTAAGCCTATAGTTAATACGCTGATAATAATACTATCATTAATTTTAATAACAAAAATAATTACTAAAGCAAATAAGATCTATTCTTGCCAGTACCAACATGTGCTATTATCGGAAGTTGCACATATGGGCGTTAACAATCAGTAAAACACATGCGGGACATTAGCAGGCAATGTCGGGCACAAATATACTTCTTAGGCTAATTATCTTGATGGATTCCCTCCCGGCTTTCCTATATTCCATCATTCTTCAAAGCTGCATTTTCATTCGACAAAGCGACACCGAGCTTCATCGCGGCCATTTTCACTCACGGATCTTCTTTTGAGCATTGCCTTAAAGCGAGTATTTAAGCTAAAGTTGAAGCGGAGGGTTTTGCTTTGTTCGAAAAGTAAGCTTCTATGGTTATGCATTTTTGTTGAGATCTTATCACCTGTGTGTAGTCATGTTCCTTTGTGTGCATTTTTTTTTAGCAAGTTCCAACTTTCTTGAGCTGGAAAAATAAGCCTAGAGCATTGCACATTATTTCTGGACTCTGTCATGCTTTCTTAGAATGGCTTTTCGCCTGCATTGCGAAGTGCTTCGAATAAATCGTGCCATATCCTGTGTTTGTGTAGTAAAAAAATGGCATGGATGTAAAAGAGTTGGATATTAAATCGTTCCATTGTAGGCCATCTGTGTATGCATGACTCTATCTTTAGGCACAAACGTAGAAGAGATAGACACATTACTCTTGGCTGAATTTTAGGGACCCATTTTTGGAATTGATATTTGGCTTTATAGGATGTTTTTACGTTAGCTCTGCAACAACTGGCTATTTTTTTTGTAAATACAGCACAATAATGTTTCTCTCGAATTGTAGTGCTGAGATTCAAGACTTCAATTATTCTTATCTCTTGCATTTTCAGAAGATTCGGGTCATTCATTGATCACGAGCTTGGTCTGAGAGGTTATCTTATCGTTTTGGAGGGCGTAAGCACATGAACGACCCATTTTTGAAGGTAGATTTATGGTAAAGGGATTCTAGCACCAATTTGAAGATACCTATGTGTAGTCATGTTCCTCTGTGTGCATTTTTTCGCCCGAGTTCTAGCTTTCTTGAGCTGGACAAATAAGCCTAGAGTATCTAACATTATTTACGGACTCCTATCATGCTTTGCCAAATGGCTTTCACCCCTGCATTTGCGAAGTGCTTGAATAAATCGTGCCATATCTGTATTTGTGTAAAAAAAAAATGGTATGGATGTAAAAAGAGTTAGATATTAAATCGTTCCATTTTAGGCCATCTGTATATGCATGACTCTATCTTTAGGGAGCCTGGGCGTAGAAAGAGATAGGCGCATTACTCTTGGCTGAATTTAGGGGAACCCATTTTTGGAATTGATATTTGGCTTTATGGGATGTTTTAAGCTAGCTCTTGCAACAAGCTGGCTATTTTTTTTTTTTGTAAATACAACACAATGATGTTTTCTCTCGAATTGTAGTCTTTGAGATTCAAGACTTCAATTATTCTTATCTCTTGCATTTTTAAAAGATTCGGGTCATTCATTGGTGCAGAGCTTCGGTGCAGAGGTTATCACTTTGGAGGAGCGTAAGCACATGAGCAACCCCATTTTTGAAGGTAGGCTTACGGTAAAGGGATTTCTAGCACCAATTTGAAGATTTTAATGAAAATTTTGGGTTGATTTGTTTGGGCATAAATAAAACATGTTTCTCTTGCGTGCAACATCAAATGTCTAGCACTGTAACTTTATGCTTTTCTTGAAATATTCTCAATTTCCAAGGCTTTTAGTCAGCAAGTTGTATCTTCTTTGCAGTTGTCATGCACTTAGTGTAGTACCTAAATCAGCCACATTCATTAGGCATAATGATTTCGGAGAAGTTTACGGGCGGTACACCTAAACCATATAGTAGTTGCCATGCTTCTATTATCTCATATAATGCTTATCGGGGAGAAAAGCGAGGGACAATCGAATAAACTTCTTAGGTTGTAAACATTTCACAAATTAACCCTGCTCTTGCAATCAGTAAGCCCGGTTCGGGGTAAGATTAGTCGTTTTTTATAAGCTCTTTACCTGGGATGTGTTGGTTGATGTTTTGCTTTTCGATCTCATTTTTTTTCCATGGAAAATTGGCCATGATATTGCTTAAATTTTGGGCAAAGAATTTATTCACTTTATTTCGGTTTTTCGCAGCCTTGCCCTTTGTGTTCTCACAAATTTGTTCCTTCGTTTGCTCCTCTGTACAACTCTTCTTCTTTGTAGCCTTACCTTTGTTCCTTGTTTGCACATATTCCAAATTGTTGTTGAGTCTCCAAATTACATTAGCTTGGCCGAGGCAAGTCGTAAAGATAATGAGAGACATGTTGGAAGACATAAAAGGTGTTTGTATTATGGTTGTGTTATCTAACTAGAACATATAAATTTGTAGTAAGTCTATGAATACTATATCCGTTTATGCATGTTGAATGTGTGTGTTTTAAAATTAAGTTTGTTGATAATAGGTAAGTTTGTGATAATTCTTTGGGAGATATTTTACTCGGCTATTCAAATATCTGGGTTATGAGGCATTATATGGAATCTAAAGGAGCAAGCTGGCCGTTTCCTCAAGCGCCTTTTAAGATATAAAAGGTAAGAATAGATTCATTCCTAATAGTAGTGTTTCCTCATTATGAATCCAACATGGTATATGATTATTTTATTGGAGGATGAGTAGTTTGATGAAGATAAGGCTCAAATGGTGAAGGAGATTGCAATTTTGGAACCTAGACATGCCTAAGAAATGATACCTGAATATTATATTGGTGGTTATTCTTTCTTCTAAATATTCCAAGTGAACAATTTGTTGTCGAGACGGATGGTTATAATGTCACGATACATAGATGCGGGATGGATATGACAACCGGTTAGCGGTTTCCAAAGTGGTACGCCTAACAATAAGCGTCCATAGCCCGGTTTACACCCAATAGTAAGTTTGGAGTAGTCATTGGCATATTCCTGGCATATACTAGCATATGCCTGGAATATGCCATAAACCCACATGGACGAAGGCTTGCTCCCCTAGGGGCAACCAAAAAACAAAAACTTGGAAATTGAAAATGTAGCATGCTGAAGCAGCTCCTGCAAATTCGGCCAGCTCCAGAAGCGCATAACCTCCACGCCTGCAATTCTGGACATGTCTAATTACGGTTACTCCAAATCGAACCACCACAACCATTCAAGACAAACCTTTTAAACGGCTTATGCTGGATTCACATGGATATCATAAAAAAATGCCGGTGCAAGAGGCATGACCGTTAAACATTTGCAAGTTTCATCACCGCACTGGTAATTTGGTAGCAGCCCCGCATGCACCCATCCGCTAAACTGTTGCAGCTTGTGACATTCCAGCATAACATACGATATGAATACGTATATTATACTGACACGTCACTAGTACATGTCGACTCAGATGACATGTACACGGCGACCGTAAAGGGTAGTACCCTAGGGTACGACCTTGTGAACCATTATATTGCACATGTTAAAGCAACATGTGAATATAATCCCTTTTTGCCACGTGGCAATGACCCATTGACCAAAAAGGGACCAGCCCTAAATGCGTGGAGATAAAGGGGCATAAACCCTAAAAGGGAAACCCTTTCAGTTTTCAGCCCACGAGTCACCGGATTGGAGCGGCGAGAGGATGCATTTCCGCTGAGCGGAAGGCGGAAGTCCGGATCTCGGGTTGCGATTCGATCCAAGATCGGCCGGGACGGAATCGGCGGCATGGGCGCTTTCAGGAGGAGGGTAGGAGCCCGGCCAAGATCGGGTGGGTGGTTGATTCAATAGGTAGATCCGAGTTATCGGGCCTCTTTTCAGTAGGTTTAGCATCCATTCTTAGCTATAGGCTGACCCCTCTGACCTTAAGAATGATAGACACTAACAAAGGAACCTAACCATGTATGATTAGGTAGATTAGAATAGATGTATTACGTTATGTTCAGTTTTGTTGATGATGTTTTGACATTCTATCGCCACTCTTGTGTATTGGGAAGGGGATAGAGACCCGAGCCCAAGTAGTTGTATGATCATAGTTAGCCCATTAATTCCCAATTAATGCGGCACGTGCATAAACCCTTTGGTGTGGGTGGAGCTAGGCCGGAAGTGATAAGGATCCTGGGTTGATCCCCCTGCAGGTGGCGGCGGTAGGGAACATTATGGGCTAGGCCTAATACCCCGCAGCTGCGAGGCGGGGGTATGGGCTCGACACCTCTTGGGTGATCGTCATCTTCTAGGGGTTCAAGTGGAAATTATCTGGCGGTGGCTCTCTAGCTGCTTTGTGATTGGCATGAACCTTACGGAGGAGAGTGATCTCCTCTGCCTCATCGGGGGCTGGGGAGATGCAACCCGGTGGTAGCCCCTTTGGCTATGAACCGTGGGGGCTACGGTGGGGCTCAATACTTTTACGGCCTATCGCCAAAGTATGCGGGAGGGAGCCCGGATGGAGTGGACTACCCAGCGACCATGTTTCTATGCCGGCCAAATCCATTTGCCATGAATTGCATGCATTGTTATCCAGGAGACCAAGCGTCGAGTCCTTCCCCAAGTCGAGCACGGGTAGGATTTCCCCATGTTATGTTGATGTCTTGATGTGTTGTTGCGGCTCTTGTGATATGGTGGACCACCCGCCGAGGTGGGTATGTTATTGTTGATTGATGTCATGTGCTCATGTGTGTTTACGCTTAAAAGCGGCTAGATCGATCAGGGGAGGCGGGATGAATGACCGTCCATTCTTCCCGTCGGGTTCTTGGCCACTAGCAAGAGCGATGTTAGGTGGGGCGGCCTCATGTCGGCGGTGGCGAATCTTTGGTTTGAGGATGATCTCCGGTTTGTATACGGCCAGGGGCATCGTATGTATAGGGGGCCGTCTAATGGTATCGAGCCTTGATCTTGGCGGAGACCAAGATCGAGCAGCGTATTCCTATAGGAACTAACTAATCTAGACATTGAGGTCTTGGAGATAAAAGCCCAAGCCACGAACCTCGAGTAGTGGGAAATTTTTTTCCCATGAATAGAGTTAATAACTATCTAGAATTAGGATAATTAGAGAACATAATTTAGATGAAGTAGATTGAAGAAAAGTCACCTAAGAAAGTCTAGCAAATTTTAGACACTTTTTGGCCGACACCTCCAAGGATGCGCCCGGGAGCATGTTAGGTCGGACCTAAGCGGTCTCTGCGCATGCTTAGCATATGAACCATAGAACTCTAGAACGGCCTTAGGGCCCCAAATTGTAAAATAAAAGATGAAATTCGCTTAAAAAGCTTCGAGTTAGCTAGATTTGAGTGTTAAAACACAGAAAAACATTAAGTAAAAGTTATTTTGGAGCAACACCTCTAAGGATCTTGAGGACACTAGTTAGGTCACGACCTAACACCCTTCTCAGCATGCTTAGGGGTCCACAAAAGTAACCTCGGAATTTGATGAAACTTACTCAAAGTGAAAAAGTAATGATAGAATCGGCTTAAAATGCTTCAATTAGTTGGAAATGCATGTTAATTTGTTTTAAGTTGGATAAGCAATTAAGGAGCAAATGGGAAAATATGGTCAACACCTCAAGGATCGCCCGGACACCGGTTAGGTTCCAACCTAACTTCGCTCTCAGCAGCGCATGCTTAGAGGGTCCAACCAAGCCCGGACCATTGATCGACCACTTCCACTGCTCCAAATGAAGTAAATAAGCACACAAAATTGCATTACATAAGAAGATAAGTAAGAATTCACCTCTTAAACTTATTTTGGCATCATTTGGGCACAACACCTCAAGGATGCGCGAGGAGCCACTTAGGTCCCAACCTAACTATGCTCTAGCGCATGCTTAGAGGGTCCGATTTTTCAAACCCCATAACTTGAGCTCTGAGCTCAAATCACCTGAAATTTGTTGCAATAGGACCGTTAGACAGCTTAGAATCCATTTATGACCTCAAATTAGGCTAGAAATGTCAAACCCCAGCTCAAAATGACCAAAATTGCTCAAACCCTTGAATTGTTTTTCCAAGCGTGGCTTGTTTGTAAATAGAAGCATACCCCATTAGTACCTCACAAGTATTGCTCTCGGCTCAAAGCTGATGCCTTACTCCTAGATAGAAGTGCCCAAGAACACCCTTTGTTATAGTCATCTAGACCTCGGCATAGCAACCCAAGTCCAAGCTGTTGGTACATCACCTCTGCTCATGCCAAAGGCATAAACCTTGACCTAATTTTGTGTCCTTCTAATAGAGTTTGACCTATATAGCCACATTGACCTCCCTATTGCGGGATACCTAGAAAGGAGCTAGAGTCTAGAGCTGCCCAAGTCACTCCATGTGTAGGATTGGACTCCCCAAACCAACTTCTTTGGGACCTTAGAGTATGCCTCAAACTTTCTTTGGGACCTTAGAGTATGCCTCAAAGGTGTGCATGGGTCCAAAAAATTTGGCCCCTCAGGGGCCTAAGGTCAGTTCTATATAACACAAGCTCCATACTTTGAAAATGTTGCAATGGAACTACAAGGAAAATGGGCCATCTTTGTATGAAATAATATTAATACAATAAAGAACATGGGATATCGTATGTTGTAGAATACAGAAGTGTAAATATCATGTCTTCATCAAGCTGTTTTAACCATGCATATACGATATTTTATTAGGACCATTACCCTTAGGTGCAACTATTAAGCAACCCTAAGGTTAAGTCGCGTTTTCTTGCCCTTAATATATCATCTGATCAACCTCACCAATATATCTAACATTAACAATTTCAACATTCCCCTTCATGTTAGATATACTCTTTTGATATTTCTGCATATTCAAAACATGCTCTATATCTTACACACTTTTGTTTATATGCGCAACTTGTACTATGTTACGCTTCATTATTGTTGTCACAACTTTGTATTGAACATCTTTGTATGAGGAGAACTTATACCAATGCTTTCACGTAACTTAGTAAAACATACTTTGGAATTACCTTTGTTAACACATGCTACATTACATGTAGTATTTTTGTACTCAACTACTATAATTCCTTTTGCAATCATATCCCTTATAAAATGAACATGTAGTTCAATGTGCCACCGTTCTTTCATAGAATACTAGATTCTAACGTTATTGTAGCGTTCCTAAACATGCCCTTAACCAATTTGGGCAAAACCGTAGAAACGTTTATGAACAATCGCTTCTACCCATTTATGTTTCCGGTCCGGGGAGCGCCCCATCGCACATTCAAAGTTGAATACTTCGGCGGTCTATCATAGGCCCGTTCTGGTCTCTCCCACTAGAACTATGCTCGTCCTCGAGCATCAAGGCTATACCATGTCACAATGATTATCAAGTCTTTGCAAATTACCCATGCATATTGTTGGGGTCGTCACCACTCACCACATTAGGTCACCACTCACCACACTTGTCACCACTCACCACACTCATCATATCACAGGTATATAGAGTGATATGGCGCATGCGATGTGCGGGGATATTTACACGTAATGCATTATGGAGCCATTATCACCTTGTATTATCTCGGCGAGAGAGAAGAAGAGCAGAGAGGCGGTGTATTGAGAGAGAGTGATTTTGCTGATGTAGCTATGGAGATGATGATTCTTTGTGTTGGTTTGGTGGCTCCATTCTCTCTTTGTCGGTATCATTTTGATATGATTTGTTGGAACAAAATTTCTGTTTTGTTCTTCCCCTAACTCTTGCAACAAATTTGGAGAATAATGCATCAATTGCTCAAGAGTAAGTGTAACTTTAGTGGCCAAAACTTGGCTGATCACATCATCTTCATTTTGAATTTCCTCATCCACCATAGGAACATCACTATGGGCTGATTTTCTTCTATAAATCAAAGCGTGCGTGGAGACATTGAATTGCACCTTCTTAGGTCTTGATACCTTCAAAGCTTGTTCCTTCAAAGCCTTTGGAAAAGAGGTCTTAGTCTTCTCCACAATTGGCACTACTCTTGGTTCTTGAACCACCTTTTGTGATCTTGTAACCGCATTTACTTCTCCAATCTCTTCTTCTTCTTTGAAATGGGTCCTTTGTCTACCTCAACAAATCCACAATTTACTCTTGATTTTGCCTTCTCTTGCTTCTTAAGCTCCTCAATAAGAGCCTTAACTTGAGGATTATCAATGTACTTTTGCATCTTGAATCACGAACATCATTATTAGGAAGAGGGTGCAGTTCAAACACTTGGTGCTTTGGTGGATACTTGTTGGTTGCCCATTCTGGTTTCCCATGGATTTTCAACAAGTAGTCTCATCATGCTTAAATTTATCACATAACTTGCAATATAAATGAGCCTTACTTGGATACCATCCACTTTTGGTTTGCACCATTGGTGTGGAACCCATTGGAACTTGTTGGGCAATTGGAGCTTGTGGTATCATGCACAAGGCACCCAAAAAATTAACCACTATAATAAACCATTGAAAAACCACTATAGATGTGGTTTTTTATGATAAAAATTTCATTCCTAATCAAAACCGCATACCATAGTGGTTTTCATATTTAGTACATGGTTACTTATGTTGATTTTTTGTTACAGAATGGTTTATTAAAACCGATATTAGTTTATTACGTTGTTTCTAGCATTAACGGTGGTCATTCATGTTGGTCTTTTAACATAGTATGGTTATTAAATGGACAGTGGTTTGTGGCATTGTTTTTCAACACCACTTTAAATATGGCAATGGTTGTTTATGTAGGTTTTCTATTATCACAAAGCTGAAGTAGTTTATGACATGGTTTTTTGTGCCAATTTAAATGCTATGGTGGTCATTCATGTTTTCTATTATCACAATGCATATTATAAAATGGTTGTGGTTTATATCATAGTTTCAAAACCCAGTTAATTGCCATTTAATATCACCTAAAAGGATGTGGCTATCCATAGTTGTTACTCATAAGGCACCCAAAACACAATCGTTGTAATTAACCACTATCAAAACCACTATAGATATGGTCTTTTTGTAAAAAAATTATTTTGTAGTTTCTCATTGTTTGCTCTTCTATAAATTGTTTTGTATCTTTAGACCACAATAGTAGTTTCTATTGTAAAAGAAGCGTTCTTCCTTCATTTGACATTTTTTCTTGCTCGAACGCATCTGTATGCCACAATATTTGTTTGTGATTTGTGGTAAATGTTCCAAAGGTGTTGATTGAACAAACCTTGGGACATCGCTATTCCATTTCAAAATGGTGCGCTTTATATATTTTTAGAAACTATATGAAGAATGGAATATAATTATTTGTTTTCAATTTATAGATACAGGCCATACAATATTATGTTCTAGATATTCTAGAGGGAAACACAAAAGAAAAAACATTTTCTTTTGTGAATACACTGATCAAGTGCAACCTCAGGTCATTGGCATATATTTCAAGAAAGCCTTACTTCTCGATAGACTAATAGATTATTTTCGAAAGAAATGATTTTGCTACTAACTATTTGTTGTGTCTTCTATCTATACTGCTACTTTTTTGTATGTATATTGACATATGCACATATATATGTTCAGGTTTTGGCAGTATGCATTGTAGTTAGGGAATGCATGAGAATGCATATAGGTATAACATGGTGTCAACATGGTCATGGGTTTCTGAAAGTCAGATTCTCTTTCTGTTTATATATTGTGCGTCCACCTGATATAAAGCATTGATTTTTAAATCTCAAATTTGCTTTTTCAATTCTGGAAGTTACTTCTTACACATTAATTAGCCTTCTCAAATGGTATGAATGGATCAAGGTTAGACTCAGTTTCAAAATCTTAACTGGCACTAGGTTGGACCTGGAGAAATTGGTCCTAAGTTGGACTTCATATAAATTCCCTCCTTTTGTTTCCATACAACCACATTTTGGTTAATCACCATATCAAATGCTTTGTAGTGTTTCTTGTAGCCCAACAATCATATAAAGCCTCAACACTTGCATACTAAAATAAGGGATGACGTACGTACATCCCTCATATAGGTTGTCAATAGATGGTCCATTCTGGTTGCTCTCATATTTTAATATTGCCCACACATATTTTGGTGTAACCCATGGACCAAATCTTGCTCATGATCTACCAAAATTTGGGCGTATGGATCATATGCTAAGTTTTGGACATATTTTCCTTGAAATACATATGTATAATCATGGTCTAGTGTAATTAAAGAGCCACACAATGTTGTGTAATGGATCCCATTTTTGGAATTAGACCATGACACTTACTAACAATGGGATGCATATGACACAACTCATTGGCTCATTATTAAAAAATTTGTACTCTTGGGAGCAAAATTTCGAATCCTTTTAAATTTGTAATACATGTGGCTCTATTGTTACAAGGGCGCTACAAGGGCGAAGATGCAATGGAAAATCCATACTCTTACTAACTTCATTGGCTGCATATAATATTCAAGGAGCACAATTAACTCTAACTTCATCGATTGCATGTGGACCTTTTTCATTTAGCATTGAAGATCTGCATGGGTGCCACTTGTAGTTATAACCTTTCAACTTGCATGTATTTTCTTGCCTTAGTTTGGTAGCTTTTTACATTTAGCTATGAGCCATTTTATACCTTTGTAGCTTACGTGCACCTTTTAACCTTAACATAGTTCCACAACGAAGAGAGCACAAAAAAGATATGTGACAAATCTTGTTCAAAAGTCCATAGGTAGGCGTGACGTTAAAACTACTATCTATCTTATTTAGAACGTGTACACTTACCTTTTAGTCATGCCGAAAATCCCTTATGCCAAAAATAAACGCGTTCTACTTCTAACAATTTATTCATCCTTTATTTTTCCTTGGATTCCATTTTTAGGCGGCAACGTTTGCTATCATGAAAAAGAGGGGTCGAGAGGTTGCAACGACCAACGGGATAGCCATGGCGCGATGGCGGCCGGAGGTACTCTAGGATACAGTTTTCCCCCCTCCTTCTTAAAATGCATTTGCGAAAAATGCATTGGCGATGTTTGTGCGTTAGCTGCTAGAAATATTATATTGATAGGTTACAGATGATCATTTAGGTTGGAGACTGCTTACATGCATTCATGTGGCTGCATAGTGGAGTTTTTCATTTGCTTGCAAACATGCAGAGTCTTGCTGCCATCTGGATTCGACTGGATCAAGAATTTGGTTCGGTAAGCTATGTTGTCTTGTCTTGTAAATGGGCCTTATTGTAAATGGCTTTTTAAATCGATCTGCAACATTATCTCCATGTTCTGCTGCAGAGGCATATGAAGAAATCCAGCACCAACCTCTGAAACTACAGCTCTGGCAAATGGAAGCTCATGCAGGTTGTGGCGGGTAGGACCTTCCAACTGTAGCTCTGTTTCCTATGCCATTTATTTAGCTATTGTATTTAACCAGACTCATTTTGTGATGCAAGAGATTGATCGGCATCTGGAGCCAAACTACGGATGATGCTGCCAGATTGGATGCTTCAAATTCCATTGCTTTTGCCCTGTTTTTGACACATTGTTTTTCCTCTTTTCTGCTCTTCCAATTATGGCGAACACCACCTGCATCAAGGGTTGTTGAAACCTGAAACTTCGTCTTGTAGATGTAGTCTTTAGAGCCTTGTTGTATCCGGGAGGAGGCGGATGTAAGTTATTAACATGTGTGATATTTTACGTGCTTACTTTCTTTCTATGGATATCTTCCACTTGAACTAAATTTGTTTTGTAAATACATTTATCATTGTTTACCAGTTTTGGAAATGGTCGGGGTTCTTGTATGGTGGATTTTTTATTTGCAGTAAATATGTCGAGTCTTGTTTTCATCGGGATTAGATTGGAGCAGGGATTTCGTTTCAATAAGGCAATGTTATCTAGGTTTAATTGTCCTCTAGCTATGATTTAGAATTAGAACAAGTTTTCTCCTCAGCTTCGGCAAATACATCCAGCTGTAAATGGGCCTCATTTTGTGATGCAGTACTTTGGGCTTGCTAAATCAATCTGCAACTTTACCTTGAGGTTATCCTTACTGTTCTTGCTATTTGGTTCTTCCCTTTTATTTCCCTTTTACTGGATCTGTTATATTGCAGAGGTATAAGAAGAAAATCCAGCACCAACTTGTGAAACTACAGTTCTGGCGAATGGAAGCTCATGCTGATTGAGGCAGGTAGGACCTTCCAAGTCTAGCTCTGTTTGTTATGCCATTTATTTAGCTAATGTTTATAAGCAGGGTTGCTTTGTTTGTTATGCAGGAGATCTTGGTCGGGATCTGGAGCCAGACTACGAATAATGCTTGGTAGCTTGTGGTTAGAGTGGAATGCTTCAAATGCCATTGTCTACCAATAGGAGACATACATCTAAAGTCAGCAGGTCTGGTAAAGTTTCATTGACGCCCTATTTTGCTACTTCAATGCTAACTCTAAGCCAGACCCTTGTTTTTTGACACACCATTTTTTCTCTTTTCTACTCTTCTAGCTATGGCAATAGGCAAACACTGCCTGCACCAAGGGTAGTTCAAAGCTAGGAATATGCGTGGAATGTAATTTTTGGGTCTCCATGTTGAATACAGTAGATGTAATCTGCGGGGACTTGTCCATCACCACAGGGAACTAGAGGTGATCCAACTAGAGGTGATCTGTTTAAGTTGGATTCATATGTGATCCATTTGAGCTGTATTAATATATGTTTGATGTTTAAGTACTTAAATACAAATGCAAGGTCGTTACTTTCTTCCTATGTTGGATGTGTGCTATTTGATCTAAATTTACGTTGTACATATATTTCTTTTTAAAAATAGATTTGTCATTGTTTTGTTTATTTTTTGGAATGGTTGGGGTTCAAATCCCCTTGCTCCCTGATTTGTGTTGCTGTTGAGGAGCGGTTGAGGAAAGCAAATATAGTGGCATAGCTGGAATACGTACTACAATATATAAAAGAAACCATTCATAGGAAAGCAAATATAGTGGCATAGCTGGAATACGTACTACAATATATAAAAGAAACCATTCACAGTCTTTAATGGTTTCAATGGTTTCAGTTTACAAAACGTGAAATGCTTCAAACAATAAAACATTGTTAGCTATCATTATTAAACATGAAATGCTTCAAACAACAAAACATTGTTGGTTATCATACTGGTTTATTAATGATAAACATGCAGCTAATACATAACAAAACCATACACATTTAGGACAAACAATTACTATAAATAATCATAATTTACATCTAATGCATTGCGAACCATGTGCACTTACCATGACATTTAGCCATGCTAGTATACCACAACAATCAACACATTATAAAATCACATAAATAGAGCACTATATTAAACCACATCCACAACAGCACTATATTAAACCACATCCACAACCATCGTGTTATACCACATGCACAAGCCATACCCTTAAAACACTATAATGTACCACATCAACTTACCAACATGTAATACCACTTTGACAAACTCTACAAAGAAACTATGCAATTACCATGTCATAATACCATCATAACAAACATTACAAGAGAACCCATTAGTTTAGCCACATATGGTTTTTAATGATATCAACCCACAAACATGCATTGATTTTCTAGAATAGTTTTCTAGTTATAACCATGGGAAAAACCATGCAGTGTTATAATTTTGAGTGCCTTGTGATGGGCACTTGTGGCATGATAGGTCTTTGCTTGCATTGGTTGAATAGGAATAGGTGGTGCTTGTTGCATGTAAACAAATACCGGATTGGCCCTCTCAAAGAATCTCTTCTCCCTACATTCTTGATCATTATGGCCCTTGATTTGGCATCTTGGCAGAATTTCAGCAATCTACATGTAGTATCGGAATGTCAATAGACCCACAATACTCACAAGTAATAAAGCGCACCTCCTTGGCTTCTCACCAATTGTGAGCTTAGAAATCTTGGCTGCAATATCCTCTGTTTTATGCTCTTGGGCGGCAACTTCATGAATGTATCCTAGCTTATCTTCAGCCTTGAGAGCATACTTTTTTGTGCCTCTAGTAATGTTGTAAATTTATTTTAGCCTTCACCTTATGAGCAATAGCTCGTTTGACCCCTTCACATACCATTGGATATCCATTTCATCATTCCTTGCAATCTTCCAATGAACCACGGCTTTGAGAACCGCAATGTACCTCTCGATTATACTCTCTAATTGATTCATTTTCCTTTTTGTGTGAAATTTGTCCACCTTTCCATAGTCTTATCCTTACCATGGACTTCTTGATAATTAGCAATAAGCTTCCTTTAATTCACGATATGTCATGGTATCATTTGAGTTTGTACCCATTCCTCCTTTGAATCATTAGGGTTTTTGAGATTAAAAAGGGTCTTCAAAACATGCCAACTAAGCCAAATGAAGATAAATGAACTACCAATCAGAAATCGAACTTTGTGGGTCGGTCGAGCAAAATATTATAACTAACTCAACTGGATCACATTTTCTAGCATATGTTGATAGAAAAGTCAAATGAGCTCTCGTTTAGTGCAATAGGATCTCGTTGAGATCTTTCCAACCTTAGGTGCTTTGCACATATTTTAACCACTTATGATTGTCAAAACTCAAAAAAATATAGTTTTACCCGGTTTTTACTATTCTACGGGGCTAAAAACTATGCAAACCACCCAAGGTTAGAAAGATCTCGATGAGATCTATCTATTGCACTAAACAAAAGCTCATTTGGACTTTTCTATCAATACTTATGCTAGAAAATGTAATCCAAAGGAGTTAGTTATAACTGCTTTTTTTGGACCTTGATTACCGATACATTTTTCGATTGGTAGTTCATATAGCTTGGGTCCAGATTCTTAGAAGGCCCTTTTATGATCTCAAAAATCCCCTAATGCTTTGTAAAAGAACTATGAAACCAAAGCAAGTAATCAGCGTAGGTAACTTACATCACTGGCAGTACCTCTCAAACTTCACAATATGCTTCAAAAGGATCCCGATCTACCGGATCATCAAACTTTAGAATCCCCATTGTCCGAAAACCCCATATCATAGGTAGTAATACAGCCACGCCTCTTCTTGGGTTTCTTGAAATTGAAAAACGAAATGGAATCTCCCTTCAATTTGAAAACGAATCTAGATCGGTAAATGGAATCAAAACCTCACGGATCGAGAATTAGACCCCGGATCTGCTCCCAAATCGAAAACGAAATTGAATCTTGATGCAATTTTGAGCCAAAGATTGACTCACGGGTCCCCTTCTTGTTACGATAGAGCTTGGTGGTATATCCTTCTTACTTCTCTTGGGCATAAAAACTATGCTCCCTTTGTCAAATTCTACCCCACAAATCAATTACAAGAAAATCCCATTCACCCAAGAAATTGCTCCTCCTCAATGGTGCCGCTTTCTTTTGCAAGCGAACACCAATACCAATGGTAACAACTCCTTTTCAATGGAAATTCTTGCCGATCAATGGTGCATGTGAAACCTTTGTGGTCGCCAAATTGTTAGAGCACGAACTCTAACCTTGCAAGAAGGATGAAAAACCCAACAATACAAGCTCAATCTATCGGAACAAGGCAATGCACAACACAAAGAATCATCATCTCCATAGCTAGATCAAGCAAAATGCTCTCTCCCAATACACCGTTTCTCTCTCTCTCTCTACCTTTCGGATAATTGTCATCATAATGCCTACAATGCATACGTGCAAATATCACTTGCGGCGTGCATGCGCCGTATATCACTCTATATACGGTATATGATGAGTGTGGAATTTCGAGCATAAACATAAAAGGATATTGCAGCCAAGATTTCTAAGCTTACAATTGGTGAGAAGCCAAGGGAGGTGCGATTTATTACTTGTGAGTATTGTGGGTCTATTGGGCATTCACGATACTACATGTAGATTGCTGAAATTCTGCTCAAGATGTCAAATCAAGGGCCATAATGATCAAGAATGTAGGGAGAAGAGATTCTTTGAGAGGGCCAATCCGGTATTTGCTGTTATGCAACAAGCACCACCTATTCCTATTCAACCAATGCAAAAGCACCTATCATACCACAAGTTCCAATGATGCCACAAGCTCCAATTGCCCAACAAGTTCCAATGGGTTTCCACACCAATGGTACAGCCAAAAAGCAGGGATGGTATCCAAGTAAGGCTCATTTGTATTGCAAGTTATGTGATAAATTCAAGCATGATGAGACTACTTGTTGGAAAATCCATGGGAAACCAGAATGGGCAACCAACAAGTATCCATCAAAGCGACAAGTGTTTGAATCATTACCTCTTCCTAATAATGATGTTCGATTCAAGATGCAAAGTAAATTGATAATCCTCAAGTTAAGGCTCTTATTGAGGAGCTTAAGAAACAAGAGAAGGCAAAATCAGTAGTAAATTGTGGATTTGTTGAGGTAGATAGTGACCCATTTCAAAAGAAGAAGAAGAGATTGGAGAAGTAAATGCGGTTACAAGATCACAAAGGTGGTGCAAGAACCAAGAGTAGTGCCAATTGCGGAGAAGACTAAGACCTTCTTTCCAAAAGCTTTGAAGGAACAAGCTTTGAAGGTGTCAAGACCTAAGAAGGTGCAATTCAATATCTGCCCACGTAAGCGTTTCAGTCTATAGAAGAAAATCAGCCCATAGTGATGTCTCCTATGGTGGATGAGGAAAGTCAAAATGAAGATGATGTGATCAGCCAAGTTTTGGCCACTAAAGTTACACTTACTCTGGAGCAATTGATGCATTATTCTCCAAATTTGTTGCAAGAGTTAGGGGGAAGGACAAAATCAGAAATTTCAGTCCAACAAATCATATCAAATGATACAAACAAGAGGAGAATGGAGCTACCAGCCCGGCAATCCAAGGATCCCGGCCATTTCTTTGTGATGTGAGTATTAATGGATATTTAATCAAAGAGGCCAACATAGATGCGTGGTGGAGTGAATGTAATGCCTTACCACATAATGCTTCAAGTTGGATTGAAAATGATGGAACCGACAACTATGATGCTCAAAGCATTCAATCAAATGAAGATGCAGCCTATGGGAGTCATAAGAAATGTCTTATGCAAGGTCTATGAGGTGGAAGCAATCTTGGATTTCATGGTTTTGAAATTTCCGAGAGTGTGCATCTTGAAACTTATACTTTGTTGTTGGAGCGGACATGGTTAGATGCCGGTACAAGCTGAGACTTCATGGAGGAAGCGTGAAATGAACATCTTTCAAGGAGAACACAAGGTTACTATAGATCATCCTCTGAAATCAGCAAAGGTACCTTTCTTTGCAATCTTTCTTTGAGCAGCCCATGATTAGGAAATCAGCAAAGAGAATGCTATGGTGTCGTCGACAGCAAGGTCTTAGTTGTTTTCATGTCTTGGAAGTTGGTGAGCGGGGGAAGATAAGACTTTGTACAAGTGGTTAAAAGGTACCCAAATTTCAGAAATATGTCATTTACAAAGCAACAAGTTGCAGATAAGTATATCCAAAGACTTGAAAGTATTGGGACGGTGAGTTACAAGAGACTCTTTGTAAACATGAAGGAGGAGTCCATTCAAAGACCCATTGATGACACTTTATTTCCAGCAAGGTATTGATCTAGATCAAGTAGAGATGCTGATTTTGACATCAAGCATGGATGGGGTAAAAGAAATCAGCCCACTATACAAGTACAAGAAGCTTGGTGGCATGCGCACATTCTGGAGGATGAGGTAAATCAGATCAGTCCATATTCACCACAGTCATTACAGTCACCACATGCACCAAATTCATCACAATCATCACATCCACCACATCCATTACAGTCACCACAGTCATCACATGCACCACATTCATCACAGTCACCACATTCACCACAATCACCACATTCGTCACTTTGGCCACCACATTCATCACAATCACCACATTCGTCACCACACTCACCACCTTCATTACAGTCACCACATTGATCAAGAACATCAATATTTCTCAAGGAAATCGGAAGAATTGATTACTATTGAGGAGATCTTACTCAAGAGGAGGAACGTGATTTGATATCTTTGTTAAGAGAATTGAGGATGTTTTGGCAAGAAATTACAAGGAATTGAAAGGCATTCCACCAGAGGTTGTGGTTCATACCATTAATTTGAAACAAGGCTCAAAACCGGTCCAACAAGCTCAAAGGAGAATGAGTCCACAATAGAGGAGCAAGTAAAGGTTGAAGTCATGAAGCTTTTGGAGGCGGGATTTATTGTACCAGTGCCAAATTCAGATTGGATCAGTTCTATTGTACCAGTGAGAAAGCCAAATAACTCAATCCGAGTATGCATTGATTACAGGGATCTCAATAAAGCTACCAAAAGAGATCATAAATCGTTGCAGGAAATCAGGCCTATTCTTTCTTGGATGGGTACTCAGGATATAATCAGATCCAAATCTATCCACCACATCAAGCAATGACGGCTTTTCAACACCTTTTGGCATATATGCTTACAAGGTATTACCTTTTGGCCTCACAAATGCTCCAGCCACATTTGAGAGCTATGACATATGCTTTTCATGATATTAGACTTTTTGAGAGTCTTTATAGATGACTTGACAGTGTTTTCGAATCCAAGAAGGGATCACTTGGATCATCTCAGAAAAGTTCTTGAAAGATGCCGATTGTATGGCATAAGTTTGAATCCTGCTAAGTGTATTTTCTTCACTAGAGGAGGAAAACTATTGGGCAATTATGTTTCAAAAGGGATTACAAGTGGATCATGGTAAGATTGCAGCCTTGGAGAAGGTGAAACCACCTACAAAATGTATCACAAGTGAGAAGCTTATATGGCCAACTCGGTTTTAGTAGGAGGTATTTGCATAATTTTGCTAAAGTAACTTGACCACTTGTGGATTGTATGAAGCAAGGGCAGAATTTTAGATGGAAGGAGGATGCTCAAGAAGCATTTGAATGGTGTCTTGGACAATTGAAGGAGAGAACTTTGCTGATTCCTCCAAGAATGAGTGAGCCATTTCATTTATTCTTTACGGTTTTGGGAGCAAGCTTTGGCTGTCACACTATGTCAAAACAAATCAGTAAAAGCATTATGATGTGAATTACTATGCTAATAGGTTGTTAACTCCATAAAAGCAGAAATGGACTCATGTGGAGCATCTTGGGTTGGCATTGAAGTGGGCCTTGAACAAATTTAGACACTATCTTCTTCCCTCACAATTGAATTCAGCAAATATACAACATGTTTACATTTATATGGATGTGAACCCATTGCCATGCATTTACAATAAGACCTGGGTCCAAGATCCTAAGTTTACAAGATGGGCTCTTATCATACAAGAATTTGAGTTGAAGTATGTTAAGATGGCTCAAGGAGCTCATAATCCAAGTGCCTATTTGAGTAGTGGTGCTGAAATAGAAGAGGAAACAGACCAGCAAGTAGCATTTCAGGATAATGGAGTATTACAAGGGTTCATTGAGACCGTGGATCTTTGGTATGCCAATATATACAGGTATTTACAAGATCAGACTTATCCTTCATCATTTTCAAAGCAACAAAAGCATGCTCTTAGAGTACAAGCAGCTGGTTATGTGGTGCATGAGGCTATTCTTTATAAGAGGACTATGGAAGGTCTCTTATTAAGATGTGTTGCTGGTCAGCAAACTCAGGATTTGTTGCAGCAAGCACATGATTGCCAGGGGCATTTTGCAGCCGTAACCACACTCGGAAGATCCTTCATTGGGGATATATTATTGGCCAACTCTTTACAAGGATACTAGAGACTTTGTTAGTAAATGTGAGAAGTGTCAAAGGCACAAGCGATTAATGCCACAATAATATGCCATTCCATCCTATTTTGAGCGTTGGTCCATTTCATATGTGGGGATTGGATTACATTGGGCCTATCAATCCTCCATCTTCCAAAGGTCATAAGTATATCTTGGCAGCCACATGTATGTTTACGAAGTGGGTAGAAGCAGTTCCAAACAAAGCATGCTACGAGAAAATACCATTAATAAGCTTTCTTTATCATAATTTGATTTCTCGGTTTGGTGTTCCAACCATTCTTTTGTCTGATCGAGGAACTCATTTCATGGGGAAAGTAGTAGCTCAGTTCACAGAAAAGATTGGTGTTCAACATGTGCAAGCTTCTGCTTATTATCCACAGGGAAATGGACAAGCTGAGTTTACTAACAAAATTCTTAAAGCTATTTTGGCTAAAACAGTGAAGGATAATCAAAGAAATTGGCATGAAGCCTTGACAGGTGCCTTATGGAGTTTCAGGTGTACTTACAAGTTGGCTACAGGATTTACACCATTTGAATTGGTTTATGGAGTGCAGGCTGTGATGCCTATTCATTTGGACATTCCTTTGTGTTCATTTGTGGAGCTCCCTTATTATGAGAATTTAGGAGAAGTTTCAACTCCAAATCAAGTGCATAATAGGATGGATGATTTGCTGCAATTGCAAGAGATGAGACAAGAAGCAGCAGACTTCAATATGAGGCATAAACAGAAAGTAAAGCTTATCAAAGACAAGTTACAGGTTGTCAATCCATTTGAGGAAGGCCAATTGGTGTTGTGCAGGACCACTAAGAAGCATCTATCCAAATTTCAAAGCCCATGGGAAGGCCCATTTCTGATTGATAAAGAGGTACCAGGTGGGGCTTTCTACTTGATGACTCAGAGGGGGAATTGTTGCCTAATCCCAGCAAATGGCAAGGATCTCAGGGCCTTATTTTGAAAGAGACGCTATTCTAAAGGATTTGGATTTGGCATAGCTCAATTACAGAGAATTGTGGAGAATTTTTGGGTTACAAGAGGTCATTTTTCTGTAAAACAGATGGTGACAGTTCAATAATACATGATATATCCTACATCAAAAGATGCGTGCCGGCGATAATAATCCAAAGAGCTATGGTGCAGGTCAAACGGAGGTCTGGAACTCAAGATATCAGATTTCAAAGTTTGCCACATTCATGAGGCTCGCTTTCGTCACCGTCATTTTGGACCAGTTTGTTTGTATTAGTCATTTGGATTTGAGGAGGGTGTAAATGGGTCATTTGGGGACATGTCCCAAGGACCATATTAGTGTGTTTTGTTGTGGGTTCTTCGCCACGGAGTGGCACATTTTCCCACCGTGGTCGCCATTGCTGGGGCCACCACCACTCACCACATTGGATCACCACTCACCACACTTGTCACCACTCACACCACACTCATCATATACCGTATATAGAGTGATATATCGCCAAGATGCACGCGTAAGTGTGATATTTGCACGTATGCATTATGGAGCCATTATCACCATTGTATTATCCGAAAGCAGAGAGAAGAGAAGAAAGAGAGACGGTGTATTGAGAGAGAGTGATTTTTGCTTGATTTAGCTATGGAGATGATGATTCTTTGTGTTGTGCATTGCCTTGATCCGATAGATTGAGCTTGAATTGTTGGGGTTTTTCATCCTTCTTGCAAGGTTAGAGTTCAGGCTCTAACACATATAGGCACCCATGGAGACTCGAACCGAGACCTCTGATAACAAAGTTTAAAATGAAACGCACTTATTTGTCGGAAACGACTTCGTAAGGAATCTTTGAAAGATTCCCTAAAAATTTTTAAAAAGTCCATTTTAAAGATTTTTTGTGACAGTGTGACAATTTAAGTAATTTAGGTACCATTTTGAGGGGTTGATTGAACATAACTTTCGTGGGCAAAAATTTTAAATAGCAATTTTCATCCTCCTAAACTAGAACAAAAATAGTTACTTTTATAAAGTGTAGCAAAAAAGGGGGCAATAAAAAAATAGCAAGGGTAGTAGAGTGACAAAGAAGTAATATATTCAAGGTTGTGAAAATTGTACAAAATTATGAACAAAATTGTCAAAAATATAGGACATTTTGACAAACACTCATCACCTGCACTTTCTGGTTTTTACATGTTCGAGTCATCGGACAAACTTACATTTTGCAGCAAGATCAGGATGCATCTCATCCTCCGACTCATTTAATCCCTGATCACTTGAGCCTTCATCCTCAGCTTCACTCTCAAAACTGGATGTACTCGAACGATCTTCTTCCTCACCGCCTACAAGTGAGTCTTCATCATCATCTTTTTGCCACCTTTCTAGGTTGTTTGTCTAATCCACATGCCTAACTTTTATTAAAGTTTGAGTGACCATACGTTAACTTATTAGCAGCAAACAGTAACAAAGTCATATGCAAGAACCTTTACTTCAGCTAGATCTATGCCAGTTGCTTGCTTTGACTTTGCTCTCTTTCCCCTCCTGCTTTTACCATCTCCAAAGTATAACTCCTTAATCAAAGCATTGGCAGATTTGTTCTCATCCAAGTGCACTTTTAATTGAGTGGGAATTCCATCCTCTTTGTTACCTCCAAGATTTTAGCTAGCCGTAATGGCTTCCCAGATTCATCATTATCACCGGGACAGCTATGAGCATTCCTTTCTCAATCTCTCGAGATGAACCGTAGACTCGAAAGCAACTTGTTGTGCCGTATGCCTAGGGCAGTGTACATGACTCTGCTCATCTTCATCCGAAGCTAGCCAATATCTCTACATGTTCCTCTTGATTCTCGACTTGCACAGTGGGAGAGTTTGCCTAGATGGCCAGTTGAATGTAACCGGTCTTCACCTTGTAATGAAGCTTGCAACATGTCACGCTGTCGAAAAAAACTGAGGCCACCATAAAGCATCCGGGCCTCCCCAAAGTGGTTAGAGCACGATCGAATACTTGTCTCAATGCAATCCAATGATTTGTTTGAGTCAAATGCTCTTCCCTCCTTTTTACTCTTTGTGATTTCTTTTCAAGCTTTTAGAGGCATTTATTCGGCAGAGCATGGAACTAGTATTGGGGATGGTGCTTAATGAATTGAATATTGCCGCTGCTGGTCGCCAATCGCAAGGATGTGGCATATTTCTTTTCTTGTAAGATGGCCTTGCCATCTACAAGTGAAATTTTGATCCGATGCTGAAATGTAATGTTTCTCAAGGGCTCAATAGCATAAAGGACCCGCTTGATCTCCGAAAAATCCATTCTTTGAAATCATAAGTTTCTTCCAATAACTCGATGTCCGGACGAGGATTGTAGGAATCTTGGATAACCTCAATCATTGCTGGTAGGTCGAGAGCTTTTTTCGAAAGCAAGACGCTTAGAGAACCCATGAACATCTGATCAATTTGATCGCGGTGTATGACCAACAAGCGTGAAACCAATCTTCACCTTCTTGAAGATTTGTTTCTCTACTAGCATAGCACAAAAGAAGCAAACAACCGATTCTTATTTTCCTTGTCGTGTTGTCTAGTGAAGATACGTAACCAAGTGGGTGGTATATGTTCTAGATTGGAAAGAAGCTTATTCAATATTGTGATAGTGAGATTTGGATCAGCATGAATGTTTGGATAATTCAAAATGCCTTGCAAGATAGTTTTCCATTAAATACCATAGCACCAACAACATGCGATGTATGAAATCTTCTTCAGCAGATCCTTAGGCACATTGACAAAATGTGGTAGGGTGGTCTTCTTCTGGTCCATTCCATCAATAACAACTGATATGTAGTTGAGTGGTTGTTCCAGTGCTTTCTTCCTATGTTTTGTCAATTTTCTCCTTTCCAAAGATTGTTGTTCTCTGTGCTTGTTCAGTTTCTCCTTCAATGCATCTGAAATGAAAATATGTTTAGGAAAGAACCTACTTTTAAGTAGAACTAGGCAAGAACACGCCCCGAAGCTTACTTTTAGTGTGAAGTGTCCTTGCATTTTGTCTCTGAGCTTTTAATTCAGAGCATGTAGCACAAACAGACATCCTATGCTTTCTAGGAATGGACACGCGAGAAAACTCTTTTTTCCAGAGCACAGTAAAGTAAGAGTAGCAGACAAAGCGTTCTCCAGCCTCAACACACATCTCCTTATAATTATCGTAGACTTCTTGTTTCGTGGAAATTGTCACCAAGTGGTACATAGGGCTGTTAGGGAGTTTCTCACAAGACTCCTTAAAGAAACCTTCCATCCAGAAACACATTGAAGGGCATGAATTCTCGTTATGCCTCCCCGAATGGCAAGAGTCATTGATGCCTGGATTCTTGTCAAGCCTTTTTTTCAGCGGTCAAGTCGTCCCGCTGCCTAAAGCATGAATCAATTTGAAGGCCGCTTGATGTACGGTGTGGCCACCAGCCGTAAGTAAACTTCTCACCATCATCCGCCTAATATTGAAGGCTAAGTAGCCCCTTTGGTCTAGCAAGAGTCATTGAACAGAACTATCAATGGCAACCTCAATTCCTTTAGTCCAATCTTAAGCAAACAACGCTTTTGAGAACAACAAGTTGCTTTGTATGTGTTGCCCGCAAGTGAGCCTCGGCCCATGAGTTTCTTTCTTCTAACGGTTGTACATGCTCTCTTGTGTAAGTTACGCTTTAAGATTTTACTTGTGGGCTTTGAATTCAACATGGAGTCTTGTGGCTTTGGTAGGTCCTCGCCCGAGACATCAACATGAGGTGTTTCTTCGGCCTCGAGAGATCAACATGAGGTGTACTTGTAGATGCCGAGAGGTTTGATGTGGGCAAGTCCTCGGGGAGGTGCTTCCTCTCTCGGAAAAAGTAATCGAGGCCGGGGACGAGTTGACCAGCTCCCCGGCGTCGTGAGAACACAGAGTTTGCGTCGCCGACCGCTCCCACTTGTTGTAGTACCATTTAGCTTAAATGGATGGAGTTGGTGTGATTTGCTCCGCGGGAGGGAGCCTATGGCGGACTATGGGCGACGCACTAAAATGAACCGAGTAGGTAGTCCGAAGCTCTAGCCCGTGGTGGAGTAAAAACGCATTGGTGGGGGGCAAACGACGCTCAGAGCGGTGGTGTGGTGGAGTAAATTGAACCGGGTGGTGGAAGCCGAGGTGGTCTTGCTGGAGTAAACTCAACAGAGCCGGGTGTTGGAATGTCGGATGTAGAATATTCGTGGGCTACTTCCCGTGTGTCCGCTGAGGAGGTGTGAAAGCCATTGCAGAGGAAGCCCGCAAGGAACAGAGTTGAGGCTCGGGCAGCTTTTTTCTCGAAAGCCATACCAAAGATAAATTTATACAGAGTTGGTATAAATTTATACGTGGAAGAAAAACTTACATATGCAAGATCAGATAAATTTATACGCAGATGGTATAAATTTATACGCAGGAGGGCAACATAGAACGTAAATGGTATAAATTTATACGAAAAACTCACAGACACTTGTATTGAAAAACTTTATGGAGAAGCGCTTATATGAAGTTTTTTAAGACTTAGCAGAGGTACTTAAGCCCTGGCCACGGGCCAATTCTATTTTCTATATATGCGAGTTTTCTCGAGTCGGTTATGCCACGGCAGCGGCTTATATACCCCTTATTTGCTCTCCGAACGCCTATACGCTGCCTATACCGCCATGGCCAATGAAGTCTACTACCCGCATCGTTCTACTTTTCTTTTGTTTTAATCGCTAGAGTGTAGCGCTACCACGTATAAATTTATACCGATATGGTTCTCGATCGCAGATAAATTTATACCGCAGTGCTCGAAATTTAGGTATAAATTTATACCGCTCTGCAACACGCCGTATAAATTTATACCCGCTAGTGTTCGATCGGTATAAATTTATACCGCTTATACCGCCTGATAAATTTATACCGCGCCGTATAAATTTATACCGATCGTAGTTCCTGAACGGTATAAATTTATACCGCCGAGGGTATAACGAGGGCGATAAATTATATATCGATCAGAGTTTTAGCCGCGGTATAAATTTATACCGCCAGGCTCGAGCGGTATAAATTTATACCCATCCGTAACCATTTTGGAATCTTGGTGTCTAGTGCTTAAAGAAGTGTCGCGAACCTTAATATTTTAGTAATATTCTTGCGTTTTAAGCTTAAATAACACAAATTAAGTAATAATTTAGTGTAGATTTTGTGCTCTTTTCGCTTCTATTTTTACCGCTTTTTATGTTACAAAAAGGTCAAAAAGGTTCCGTTTCTTTTTGCATAAAATGGCCTTCTTTACGCTTTTCCAGCCCCAAGATCAGTTTGTACAAAAGGGCTACCATCAAAGGTCGCACCAATAGAGCCACGCATATTATTTAACCGAAAGACTGTGACGCGGTAACGCCCACGTGGGGCTAAGTAAGAGAGAGCAAACCCATCGAGTATGCACCTTTACTTGTGTCATCAAGCAGGAAAGGGCCAAGTACAAGTCCGACGATTATTACCCCGCCGGCTTAAATTGTCAACCTTGTTGCTGCTGTGGTCGATGATGAACTTTTAATGAAGTGCATGCATGACAAGGGGAAGTCTTCTAACGCTCTTGAAAGTAAAATGCTTCAATAAGCATGTGCAAACCCAAAGACGCATGACTACGCGGGTCGACAATTACAAGAGTGGCTATGTAAGTATTGTTTAGTGTCTTTACGTGATAAATTTATACCATCATCCTCCTAACTTAACCCCATGATTACAGATATAGTGGACATTTTGATGTCGGTGGTGCTTTCTTAAGAAACAAAGTTGGTCAAAGGTCTGGGGAAAACCCCACTCCTAACTAAGAGCTTGAAGAGAAGGACGAGGAAGTAGAAGAAGAAGAGGAAGAGGAACCAGGTGGTAACAAAGGAAAGGGTAGGAAGCATTCCCCGGTAGTAGATACACAGTGCTCCTACAAAAAGAAATCTAGAGGCACAAAGTCTTTGACTATAGAGGAGTCAATGTAAGCTCTTCGTAAGGCTGCCCTGGAGCGAGATATTGTTGTGAAGCCCGCAGATAAATCAAGTGCTATTCTCTGCCGGTGAATGACACTAAACCGCTAAAGCAAACTATTTCTTTGACATTGAGCACCATTAAGAGGCCACCTAAAAAATGAAGATGGGGTCGAGTGCTACAGTCCTAAGTCAGCGGCACATGTGGCTATATTCAAACAAAGAATGAGAAGGAATCCTCATGCCCATGTGTCGCCACTAGTTGTTATGGTGGGGATGGAGTCAAGACAACCAACTAAAAGATTACAAGAAGGTCGACTTCAAGATTACACATACTACGCTCTTGGAGGCACACATAGTTACAAGGCAAGGAAAGAACTAGCAAAAGAGGAAAGCCGTGAACGGTGTGGAAGAGCGTTGAAGCACATATATACGCTGGTGTAACAGATGAAGAAGCAAAAGTCATTGCCGTGAGTCATAATCTCGACAATGACTTCAGATTAAAAATGAGTTTAATAGACAAGATCCGCTTCATGCACCGCGGAGTAATGCGTGGAATTTAAACAAATGCATGGAGAGGATTTTTAAAAGCAAAGAAGAAAAATTGCAGGAGCTTCGAGAAGCCCGCGGTGATGTAGTGTCGCCTCAGCTATGACTCGATAAGAAGCCCATTATGGCAAGAAGCAATACAACCATCATCCAATTAAATTGGGATTATGTCAACTCCAAAATCACGCCTAACTTGCTATTGTCTTCTAGGGGTTTTGTTTTTTTTTAATCTTTTTTGACTTCAAAAATAACATAAGGTTGCGATTCACGCAGGACTTTTCATATGCGAATTGAAATATGCGTAAATGAAGAGCAAGTTGCTAACATAGATGAGACAAATATTGCTTGCTCGATAGATGATAATATTAGGGTTTGATAATAACAAATTGCATTATTTATGCAGGCAATTCCGCACTGAAATTATCGATACATGGCACAAATATCATACAAAAATATCATATATTCCAATAAACATTAAGGGATCAATCCATGTTTTTCCAACGATTTAACAAGGTGTGGTTCCATGTCACCGTTCTATCCGTAGTTCTGGTTAATCTAACACTTCACCCACCGCCATCCCCATAGCCAAATTATGCATAATAGACACAAACTTCACCGTAAAATCATCCGTCCCAAAGTTTTTGGATCGTAAGATGGTGGATTCGTGGCCCGTGGTTTGATTGTAGAAGCATTTGAGAGCATCATCATCCACTATGATTATATCATCCTTATTCTCTATACCAAGTTCGGCCCATCATGTTACTCAAGTGTTTGATGAAGATAGGCTTGCCTCGTTGGATCCTTGGGATTAGTGAACTTCACACATTTGTTCTCGATCCCAAAGGGTCAACCAATTTCTACGATCCCCAGCTGCCTCCAAAGTATCCTTGATGTTCCTTAGTTCCATGGATGACCAAATACCAACTCGAAATAACCCCAATGCCTCGCCTAGCATCTCCTTCAAGCGCGCCATGATAGATCCACTTGGTGTTTGATTCTACCGGTGTCTCGATGAAACCGTTTCTAGCCACTTTATTTTTCGAAAAGTCTTGCAAAGGACTCCGCTTAGGTCTAACACCACAACCTTCTTAGAAACGCAATGGAAGTGAAACATCAAACATGTATCCGGGTCAGCAAGATACGATAACACAAACAATACAAACGCCAAGCGTGATTTGAATAGTCATAACCAAATCAAGGCCGGTACGTGGATTTAGTTTGACAACTAAAAATAATCAGCACGCCATGCCGATTTAATTCAAAGGTAATACAAATTAAATCACGCTGGCGCTTATTTCGCGGGCAAGGCCATACCTATCATCTTCGGCCATCGGCGCTATTCTCCCTCCGCCACCCTTAATCTTCGCTTCTTTTCCGACTGTTAGAATTGTTATTTTTATTAGTTCCACAAGGCCCTTCACAATCGACATTATTTTACTATTGATTTGGCAAACCTCGCGGAATCACTAGAGCCGCCTTCGTTGCTTCTTCATTTTCGCTTTCCCCGCCAATTATTTCATTGTTAACCCGGTGAATCTACTCTATTGTTGCTTGCATCACCCGCAATGTGGGCAAGGATATTCCCTAAGTTCGCCGCCATCACACAAGACTTTGAGCAACCAGCTTAGCAAATTTATTTGTTCATTATCGCTTCCTTATCGTCATAGACATTAGTTCCTCTCCAGAGCAACGCCCACTTTCGAATTGGACAAGTCTACGAGACTTTTGATTGTCGATGATTTCAGGTTGCCATAAGGGCCTTTAGGAGACTTGGCAAGCACATGCATGAGGAATGGTTCAAGAAAGTCTTTGGCCCGCTCATCACTCACAAAGCAAAGGACATCTTCTTGCACCCATAAGAGCCTCTCGCAATATAACCTCCAACATGAAGCTCCAAGCAGTGTTGTATCAATTGGAGCAAATGCCTCGACGAGGTAAGCAGCCATAGACGGGGAAATCCATTTTATTTAAGGGGCCCTTCTCCTTAGTTTGTAGCTCAGACTTTGATTTCCCCACTTAGGAGGGGGTCCCGATCCTCATCCTCTTCCTCGACTCATCCCGTTTCTCGGGACCGATCCCCGATCCGATGAAAGAATATAGTTCTTAAGTCCGGATCATCTAGAAGAAAACATTCCCATGCACCGCTATTGTCACCCCTTGGCCTTAGCAATATCATATTCCTCGCCCGACAAAGATGGATATCATAATAAAGATCACATGTGCCATCTTCCGCTCGCTCAGCAGCTCATTATCCTTAACATCATATATTAGGCATCCCTCCCTAATAACTTTGAGGCACTCCAGATCATGAGCAGCAGATAGTGCATGCAGATGTGACTCTCACCCAAGGACAAACGATGACAATAGTGAAGGACCTCTCGCTTGTCAATCCTATACAGCTGGTAAAGAAGCTACCGTAGTCCTTTCCGGGTTCATGCCCATATCTCCTCTCCCACCCCCCGCGGTCCAACACAAAGAGTGATATATTTTTAAGGCCGGGTTGAATCGGGCAAGAGACCTTTGTACCCAATGGAGACCTAACACCGGATGCTGTCGCCTTCTCCAAGAATCTTCTTCACAAGGGCCACTTTTTTTTCAACTCAGCCAGTACCTTTAGGGGTAGAGTCTCCTTATGTTTTGTATTTTTAGCCTTCCAATTCTTTTTAGGAAGTCCTTTTGACCGAATACAAACTTCTTGATGTCATCATTATCGACCTTTGTATTTGTCCAAAGAATCCAATTTCAGATAATGCCACATCCCCCGATAGCCTTTGTAACTCAGCTCCTACAAATGACTTCATTGTATCGCATATCCTTTACATGACTGCAAAGACTCAACGAAGGACATCCTATCCTTGGTGAAAGCACCCTTCTTGTATAAGACTTCCTTCTTTAAGCACCGGGTCTAAAACCCAAATGGTCTCGGCCGTGCGCCTAGCCCCCCGAAGTCTTTCTCATCTCTCGCCACATTCAAGTCAAAGATGCTTACATCAACAGAGAGGCACCCTACCCATAGTATCCGGCAGCCTTCCCTTGTGCATAAGCCGCCCCAAAATTCATTCCACTTGAGCCATACCGCCTCCCCTTACAAAACACAATCTTATACGAAGTCTGTTGGTCCCGACTCGCCGGATGAGCTTTTCGTAAGGATCTCGCAATGTCATCACCACCTTTTTCTTTGATTTTCTTGCGCCTTCTTTCTTCTCCTCAGATAATTGTTCTGGCGATGAGTCCGGCCCAAAGAGCCTTGAATGCTCAGACTTTGACCCCGCCTCGCCGGTGGGCAATGGGCAGCCATATTCCACCCATCGCTGACGGGCGTGGCGCAGCTTGTTCAACGTGATGGACCGCAATAGTACGCACATTGAATCAAGATCATAGAATAGAAACACGCCGCGCGATTTGAATAGAATTGATGAAGAGAAAAAAATCACCGGGCGTGAAATGAATAAAGTTATTAACGCAATTCACGCCAAAGGCAGTTTTCAGTTCAACCACCACGCCAGCGTGTTTTCAAATCAATCGAATTCACGCCAGCGTTTTCAAATCAATTGGTTGACTTGAAAACACCGGGCGGAATTGATTGATTTCAAAACATGCCCGGGCGGAATTGGTTTGATTTGAAAGCACGCCCGGGCGCGGAATACAATTTATGAAACCAGGTTGATTACCTTTTGTATAGAAATGTCTTCCCATTTCATTCAAAGTTGCACTAATCTCAGCCAAATCTGCAGTGAAGTATTGGCATCCAAGATATACCACACCTCCTATATACGATAGTGATTGTAGAACACTTTTTGGCCTGTTTGTTCCTGCCCGATGATGGCCTTTTGTGCCTCAACGGAATGCTGCCCGGCCGATGATGACATATTTAATATCATCACTTGATAATAGCTCCTCGGACGTTCGCCCACACAAAGCAGCTTGTTCGAGATCATATCCCAAGGTAGCACATCCGCCGGCATAGGCATTTGACCTCGATTACTAATCATGCTCAACAATCTCCATGGCATGTGCCGGATCATATCTCCCCGCTAACATAAATGGAGCTTGGTGAACGGATGAGGGACTTCACATGGATCGCAAAAGTTTCCTTAAGACCCAATGGATAATGGTCACAGCATTTATTCAAATTTTGTTCATGGCCTCTAGTCGCTTCACTGGTCCCCGCTTCATTCTCAAAAAACAAGCCTCCATGCCTTCGGATAACCGCAGTTGAACATTCTTCCCTAGATCTAGGACCCTTTTAGAAGCTTTCAAGTCAGCTAATTCCCTAGCTTGTCGCAAATAGTGACTTGGTGTCGGTTTAGTGAACATGCCTCTACGCACAACCGTAACCCCTTGGCAAATAGATATTGGCGTAATCGCTACATTGGTTGGCCAACCATACTTAAAACATGTCTCACCGCTCACATCCGCCTTCATGAACGTATCCTTGTATGCGAGCTCTACAAAGGAGTAAGTCCGAAAGCGCATCTTTCTTTTCCGCTTCGCGGTAATCTCCAAGAGCAATTTGCGCTTGGTGTCATCCTCTTCCTCACAAGAGATTAGGATCCCTTTGTTTGGCCATCTTGTTCCGCTTCTTTTCCTCGAAGAGAGTTAAGTCGAAGCTTGCCATTTGTCTTGGCAAGGTCAACGCATTCACTCGCACCCTCGCCCATTTCCTCTTCGTATGTGGTGGTCGTTGGTTGCTATAAGAATCGGCCCTTCATCATCTAAGGTGAGATCATATGGTACCGTGATCCGGGTCGCCCGGCCTTTGCTTTTTTGGCGTGATTAGAACCCTAATTAGTAGGGGTTTTCTTCCTCTTGAGCAATCGCGAAATGAAGATGAGCACTTTTTTAGAGTACTTTTCGTAACAAGAGATCACGCTTTGGCGGCATTTAAACCTAAATTAGTACAAATCACGCCATGCATGTTGGTATCTCCTATTATTGACCATGCTATGCTAATTTGAAACTAAATTATTTTGCATCCACATTTTAAGCTACATACCCTTCATGAATCCATATTTCACACTATTTAACCTCATTGAACATTGCTATCTCCAACTGCCTAACACCGCTATATTCTATATATAAACAAAGCAAAAAAATTATGTTCTACGTAACGGACAATCGAGCATTAATCGATGTTAATACTTAAAATTCATGCAAAGCATAATAACTCAAACTCATGCAAAGCATATTATCTCAAGGCAAGGAAATATCTCAAATTCATGCAAGCATAATACTCTCCACACAAAGGTGTATTCTCGTGGGCAAATTAAATACCTTGAATAGGGTTCTGTGGTATTCTCGTGGTATTCTCGATCAACGCCCTTCAAACTTGAGAAGAGCCGGGTTTAGAGATTCCTCTTCCACCGCCTTCGGCCCCGGTCCCCCGACCTCGATTCGCATTTTAGAAGACATCTCCCGAGTCGCCTAGTAACAGAGTCGGAAGGTCGCCGATACGGGCCGAAGCCGCCAAGAAATAGCTTTTTTTACCAGACGAGAAATAGAGAAATTTGAATTTCAAGAAAACACAAAATGCGCCAAATATTCTTGACACATACAAATAATAATGACTAAGACCGCCCCCACGACTTCTTTCATTAAGTTTTTAAAACCAATCTACCCAAAAAGTATCCCGCCAAATTTATCCCGCCTAAACGAAGTTAACCTAATCTTTCTTCTAATTCGAATTTTCCCGACCGCCAGAAGTTTCCATAGCCTTCAAATTTTCTCAAATCAGCTTCAGAGACTCAAATCAGCCTTTCTCAAGAATGGCTACGTAATTCGGGTACTCATCTCATTCCAATAGCTTGAACATTAATTTCCAATAGTAGGTGTCTGAATAGCAATTTTCAAGCAAAGGTCAAGATGAATGTTTCATGTTAACTACAAATCAGAAAAGGAAAGTAGGATTATGCAAGATCGACTCCATCGATCCGATCAGAACCGCCATGGAATTCGCCGGGGATAAGTATGTCCGAAAGTTACGTTGATTAATCGCCGCGCTTATGGATGAAGCTTTTACTCGCAGACATTCCCGGTGGGGATACGGGTTGGAGAAAGTGTTGGAACATTTGTTGCATGGCCAAGAAACCGCTAAAAAAGGTATGTAACATGTATTACATTGTAGAAATATAGAAGTAGACAAAATTTGTTGTATTCATTGGAAAAAGATTACAATTGTATATAATCGGATAAACCGGATAAACCGCATAAAATCCCTGACTATCGCTTTCAAGCCCGGGCCATCGAGTAGCCGGGCTATCGATACTCCCATTTCCATTGCCGGGCATAGTGAATTTTCTCGTAAAACCCCAAAGAAAAACACCGTGCTCTAGCTCCACCACCCCCGGGCCGCTTCCACCTCCACCCTCCCCGCCTCCTCGCCTCCGCCTCCCGCCCATTGGTTGAACCTCCAATGCATCAGTGATAGCGCCATGCGGTAGTGGTTCCATTGGTTGAGCCATCTCCATTGCATCGATACCGCCTGTGGTAGTGGTTCGTGGTTGGGGCATCCGGGCATAGAGGCTAACCACTAAGAAACGCTAGCCCTCATTTTGAATCTCGAAGCCGACGGATGCGTAGATTCACTCGATCAATGCATGTACCGTGATTCTCAAGTGATTAGATAAGAGGGCCAGCCTCCGCGGCGATTGCAAGGGCCCCGTGAGCCCAGATCTATCATTGCCCCCAAGGCCGCCATCATCATTACTTGATCCAAGTACCTGTGGGTTGCAAGATCGGTGCTCCAGCCGAACCGGTGCTCTACCGCGTTCAACCGACCGAGATTGGAGCCAAACCGAGTCGGGCCGCGGTGATTGCTGGCCCAAATGTAATTCCAATCCATCTTCGCCACCAACCGGGTGATTAATGTAACCCGGCATCTATCAATAGGAAGTGAGCTGAGTATCGCGATTCACCGGGCGGTTATATTTATTTATTTATAAACTTAGAAACTAAGAGACACGCCCGGGGTGTTTAGCGTAAAAGTTGAAAGTAGGGATATAATTGTTTGCACGCCAGCCGCGGTAAACCGCTATATAGGAAAATTATACACGCCGCAGGGAGGGAGATTAGGGAGAAATAGATAGATAGGTAAATAAAGGCCGCGGTAAATAATTGCCCCGCCTTTATCTATTTACTTATCTATATCCAGATGCATGTTTTTTTTTTCTCCTCCTCACGAATGCACGCCGAAATGCGGTATTCATGTTGAAGGCTGTTGTTACCATAAAACACGCTTTAGCGTGTTTCAAATATTATCTTCAGATTTTTCTAATGCTTTCTACTACACTTATTCATAATAGAAACTTGCATGCAATAGCATGATTAATTCAGAAGAGAAACTCAAGAATTTACTGAACAAAAGAAGCGCATGAAGTTTATAAAAACTATTCTCGGTTTTCATAAACATCATCCGCTTCCTCGCCGAAAGCAAATGCAAAAGCTTGTCTTCTTGGATTAAACCCCGCCATTGAGATGCAACTTAAAACTAAATGAAAACTAACCTTGAGTTCTCGAGGTCGGAAGGATTCAAGAACGGAGGACTATGCTTGTGGTTTTAATTCGAGGTTTTTTCGATTCGCAGACCTTAGTCCTCCGCTTTTGGTTTTAATTCGAAGTCTCCGATTTCCTCCGCTACGATGCTACGTAACAAAAGGCTGAGTCTTTTAGTAAGTTAGGAATTGCCGAAAACCAAACATCTAACATTGATGAATATAAATCTGCTCACCAAGATTTCGGACGGCGGATCCAAACACGCCAGGTTTAAACCGCAAATCGTATGAAGGAAGGAAGAAAATGTAGGAACTTTGAGAGCGTAAAATGGATTTATATAGGCACAATTAGAAAAAAAGTTAGCGGAATAATTGATTGCTTGAATTAAACACCGGGCGCACGGCCTTCCCGCCGCATTACGACATGTATATGGTATATATGGAGAATATTGCATTTCATGCAATAAATTTCAAGGCATTTTATTCCATTTATTGCATTCGAAAAAATAGAATTTAGAAATTTTATATAGGCTACATTAAAAAATGATTTTAAAGGCAAAATTATGAAGGCTAAAAAATGACTTGTAAGGTTGGGGAATTGTTTTAGGTCGTGATAGGAAAATTTCCTATGGTTACCGTGGATGAATCGTAGATTTTCATGTGGTTGATTTATAGTGTTCCCGAGACTTTGTTGAGACAAAATTTGCAGATACAAAATTTTAGAGATAACAATTTTGGAGACAAAATAATTGGAGAAAACAGCTTGATTTAATTCAAATAATTTTATGTACGTAAAAACTGCTCAAGAACACTATTTGAAGAAAATTTTATGACTAAAAACCGCTTTTGATTTCATTCATAAGAGGAGAATGTACAGATGCCCAAGGCTTTTCACAAAATTACAGAAAAAAATGCCCTGAGAGGCGGTCCAAAGCTTCAGAAGCAAAAAAAAAAAAGGGGGCCGGATCCTGAGATCATTGATCTTCCACGCCCCGAACAAAGAAGGAAGAAAGGTGTTAGAAAAGAAAGAAAGGTGAAAAAAAAAAAAAAAATCAGACATGCAAACCCCGCTCATCTCTTTAACCATTCTAAAACCGGTCAATCCCTCGACCTTCCTCCTCATCCTCTTCCTCCCTCCCTCCTCCTCTTCCTCCTCCTCCTCTTCTTCGAGATTTCATTCTCTCGCTTCGTGGTCAAGCCAACCCTGAAGCAGAGCGGTTTTCATGCTCTTGGGAGGACATCTCCTCCTCTTCCTCCTCCCTCCTCTTCCTCCTCTTCCTCCTCTCGAGAATCGAGGAATCGAGGAGCTCAACTCCTCCTCTTCCATGTCAAAATCAAGATCATCCTCCGAATCGGAATCGAGGAGAATTGGGCAAGAAAATCTATGAGGGGGAAGAGAGGGTTTTTCAACCCGACGCCTCTTTGACGAGACCTCGGTTCTTCATGAAGTTCGAGCTACCGAGGTCAACGCCCATGGCATGCAAAAAAAAAAAAATTGGGACGTAATGGTCTTGAGAGCTGAACCGGATTTATATAGGGTTAATTAGAAATTAGCGTGAATAATTTATTGCCTCAAATAACACGCCAGCGCATTTAAATTCTCCGCCAGCCTATATTATCTAGGGTATATTATTATGGATAATAAATTTCACGCCTATTAGTTATATGTCTTTTTTCAGATCATATATCCAAATTTTCGATAATTAAAATTTGATATATTTATATAAATGTCATTTCCTTTGTTGTTGCCATGAAAATTTTTGTTTTAAATGATTTCTTTTGCCATTTACCATTGTTATTATTATATTAAACCTATTTCCAAGGAATTTTTGCTTTTAAAAAAATTTGATTTACCTCTACATATTCCATAAATGTAATGCATTTTTTATCTTATGGTGTAATAATTTTTCTTACTCATTGACTAAAAAGGGTGCAATTTGCCTAGGTCAATGGTGCCCCTCCAACTCAAGATGGTGAAAAGAGCAATATCAATGAAAACCAACTCCTAGCAAGAATGTTGAAGAAAACAATTAGTCCTCTATAGTAGGGTGCAATGGAGGAACAAGAAGGTGAGAATCATGCACAAGTGCAACAAGGAAATAGTAGGCCAAGGAGTCATTGTGCTAGCAGATCCCCGGGTCAAGCCGTTAATGATGAAAGGCTAGGGGAAGACAATATTGGTATTGCAATTTCGATGTTGGAAGACAACCGAAAGGTAAAGGTTTGGGTGACAAGGAATGTTTTGGTTGTGTCAAGCAATTGGAGGTTCCTTTGCATCATGGCATGGCCTATAAGTAGTGTTCAATTTGTGGAGGATTATATTTTTCCAGAGCCCGAGGTTGTTGGGGACAATGATTGTCTTGATATTGATCCATTGGCAGTTGGAACTCTAAACCTAGGCAAAAGGGGAGAAGTATCGCTTTGCCGACATTATCCTAGCAAAAGAGCCAAGTTGATTAGTGACACCAAACGTGAGACAATGGTGAAGGTTAGGGGCTCGATTGTTGTTGAGTGATTGTATGCAATTCTTCACAATAGAACAATTGGTGGAAGCAAGAGCCACTTTTCAAGAGTATAATCGTTGATGAGAGGAGGACCTACATGTACACAATCTTCGAAAGCATGCACTTCAAGATGAAAGAAACCCAAACAAAAGATACCCTTTGCTAGGCAAATGGATATGTGCAAAAGCATGGCAGAGTATCCATGCAATTCCAACTTCTTCATGGCATAATTGGCAAAAAAAAAAAAGAGGGGAACAGGATTGCTTTTACATGGAAATAATGGTTTGTTGAGACCAACAGCCTAGGACCCCCGGCCGCCGTGGAGATATTTGAAAAATATATTGATTTCAATGCAGAGTCTATGCCACACAAAAGCGTAAGGGATGAAAAGGGAAGAGCAGCTTGTTGAGAAAAGGTTGCCATCACATTGTACTCAAAAGAGTATTTTGGAAGAAGTGAATTCCCCTACTGAGAATTGGGAATTCTTCCAATATCCCAACCTAGCTTTAGTAGGTTATGGAAGAAGCATTTCAATCATGTCACCATAGCAACTTCAAACAACTTTGCAAAGTGCAATTTATGTGCTAAGTTGAAGGAGACTCTTGATAAGACTGTGCAACCTAGTCAAAGGGCTAGGATAAGGGAGCATATGAAGGACCATATGACTCTGACCAACTATCATGTAGATCATGTTATTGGATGTGGAGGACTTTATCCGCATTGGAACCCAATAACTATTTATGTATTATACATGACAAGATGGACCAGCAAAAGACTTGTCTTCCACAATTCAAGTACATACCAAAGTCATGTGGAAGATCATACCCCTTTACGCATCTCAATGATCGGGCAATCTTGCATGGGCGTAATCAAACCTACTATGGCCATTTTAGTTTGGAGTTGTGGAGTGATGGTCCAGATTTTCATATTGGGAGTATCATGAGGTGTTTGAGAAACTATGAAAATGGATACAATGGTCACCTCCAGGACCTTTACAAACTAGCCGTGCACTACATAGAGCATTGTTAGATGGAAACCCTAACAATATTGAAAAGTTCAAAGAAGGCAAGGTTTAGGAAGCATGGGTCTAATGAACATGTTGGAGCTTCAACTTCACGTATAAACCTCAAGATCTACCCAAAAGGTTTCTCTTGCAACTTGATAATTGTAGTGGCCAAAATAAGAACAGTGGATGTTTTCTTTCCATCCTACTTAACACCGTGGGGATATTTGAAAGAGTTAATTTAGGGTTTCTATGCCCCGGCATACCCATGAGGATGTGGATGCATTATTTGGCAAATATAGTTGTATAATCAAGCAGCAAACAAGGACCAACTTTCCTAGGCTAATGGAAATCTTGCATGAATGCACTACTCCAAACCCTATAGCTTCTCTCATAGAAGAAGTGCCCGATTGGAAGAGCTTTGTGGATGGTTATACATTGGATCTTGAAGGTCATTCCGTGCCTCCTCGCAGTTCACTTTTGGGTGAGAGATGGGATTCCAATCTTCCAATGGAAGATGAGACCTTCGTGAGGATGAGTGGAGAGGAGGGGAGGAAATATGCATGAGAGATGAGAATGGCAAGCCTATGATACCTCTAGGTCAACCAAAAGCTTTAAAACCCATCAAGAAGTGAAGCAATTGGGATTGACTAAGGAAGGAATCCAAGACTATATAAAGCATTGGCAAACCAATCCGCATGACACCAACCCGCCTTGGTGGCTTACCGGAAGAAGGTGATTAACCCGTTGGGGGGAGATAGACACATCCTCGATGAATTGAAAGAAGGGTGGTTGCCTAAGACTAGGTGGAAGACCTTAGCGTGTGCCGAGGATTTTGATGACACCGTAAGTAGCATTCGCAAGCAATATGCTCCTCCTCCTTCCGACAAACACTATGTTGGTCCTAAGAACAATAGGCCAAAGTTTCTAGGCATGGATGCTTATGAACCTTCCAATCGACTTGGAATGCCACCAATTTGTGGTAGTAAAGCCATCGATTTAGATACATATCCAAAGGTGGTTGGGGTTCACTATCTCCTCGATATTTGCAAAGAAGAAGGTAATATTAACTTCAACCATGTGCGGGTGGAATGGTGGTGTCCAAAGGCATCGCTTGACCAACGACGGATAAAGAAAGGTACTCGATTGTTGGACAAAGAGATGGAGGAGAAACCGAAAGTGATCCCGATCTTTATTAGACTATGAAAGTGTTTTGTACTCATGGACTCCAAACACTATTCCAGCTAGAAATGCGAGAATTACAATACCGTGATGTCGAAGAAGGCTATGATATCATTGGGGGTGCTTGAAGAAAGTTGAATAACTATGTAAATTTTTGTTATCACGCTTTTATGATATGGTGCTATATTGTGAAATATTGACTATTTTGTAAATAACATGATATTACGCTTTCATAATTTTGAGGTGAAATGAATTTGAATATGCTAAAAATGCAATATGAAATTTGTCCCAAAATAAGACATAAACCCAATTTAATTGAATGATGGTTATAATGATAACTACTTTCAGCCGGCATTCAGAGATGGTCAAGTAAGTAAATGCTCTTCTTTCTATGTTTTGTAGTATGTTTAGCGTGGTTACAGTAAGTAGACGTGTATAAATTTATACCGTAATAGTATAAATTTATAATAAGGACTAGTCACTGTGAGGGGCTTATACCGCGACGGTATAAATTTATATCAAGGATTAGATGTTTAAATTTATAATGCGGGTCGGGCACGTATAAATTTATACCGTCCCTAGTCATGTATAAATTTATACTGGCAGCCTAGTCAGCGTATAAATTTATACCGCGGTCTGATTCGTGAGTAAATTTATACCGGGTGACTACACACAATTATGCAAAAGATGGGGCAAAGTGGGCTGTGCAGCATATTCTCTTCGCTTAAGCAACACTAAATCCACGTTTGACTCCATTTTATTGTAGGATCTTCAAGAAAGAATTTTTTGTATGTTCAAGATGGTGAGCTTAAAGAGCAAGCCAGCCCGCAGTGGAAAAAAAAAAAAGGGTGGAGAATCAAAACAAAAAATATGAGCATCACTGACGCAGTTTTTCATGTGGTGCGTAAAAGTAAAGAAATTTTTTTTAGCCTTTTTGAAAAGTCGTACAAGGAATTTACATTAGACTTAAATGGCCAAGGAAGCTAAGACGTAAGCCACATTTGCAATGCCGTTTCTTCTACATTTTTGGTCTTGGTTAACATGTTTCTTCTTTGCAAATGTAAAGATACACACCGTCAAAGCCGAAAGTTAATGAAGCAGCTAAACCTAGAGGACCTGGGAGGAGTGCAAGCTTCACATGCCCAAGTTGTACCCTGGATAGTATTCATTAGAGAGCTTATTTGTTAACTTAGTGGTCGGGTGGTAAGTTTTGCTAAAATAGGCCCCCGTGGTTTGTGCCTTTTTCTCACAATATTCTTACGTAACAAGAAAAAAAGGGGCTCCTCGCTGATTTTAAACCTCGGGTTCAGAGGGGCCAAGGAAGAGGAAAGTAAGGCAATCGAACAACAGGAAAGGAGGTCGCCACCAGCGTACATTAATTTTGCGAAAAGATTTACAACGCTTGGTCGTGACCGCATGTACGTAGTTGTTGAGGGTGATCGCATCGCAGGCCGGGGACGCTTTGGAGAAGCGTAACTTTACATTATGCATTGCGTATATTCCCTATGGTTTCAAAAATTAAGGAAAGCGCTTGACGCAGGGAGGCTTTCACGCATCGCAAAGTCCACCTTTTGGAAGGCCTCGAAGGAAGTCACCTTATCTCGGCTAACCGAGGGTCATCATTTTACTATTCGACCTACAAACAATGTCGGTGTTAAACCTATGGGAGCCGCTCCAGAATGTCAAGGCTTTGAAAAATCGCTATGGTAAGCTTTTACTTAACGCTTTTCTTTTTAGTAACTCCACTGCGATAAATTTATACCACAATCCCACTTAAGGTTTAAATTTTATATAGCAAGGCAATAATCAGATAAATTTATATACCGGTTAGTAGCTCGCAAGATAAATTTATACGTTAAAGGCAACCCTAGTATAAATTTATACCGCCACACCATCGAAAGCTAACTTATTTTCCTTGTTTTATTTTTACTAATATTTCATTGTTGTGCCGCTTGGGTGCTTAAACAAACCGTTATGGGTCAGCGGTGGTGGTCCGCCGCTTTGTAAGTTGTTTCGGCATTTTCACATAGGGTTTGGCTAGCCATAGACGCCAAAACCATGGTTCACTTTTTAATACGTTTAATGAGAAGACTCTCCCCGCACGCGCTTCAGCCTCCCTACGTGTTTTGCAAAAGTAAGAGACCCATTATCGGCTAAGGCGCTGCGGGTGTCCCATTATCGGGGTTACAAATGACTTATTAATAATTTGATATATTGGTTTTCAGCCTGGGATCGATCTAGACGATTTTCGCTCAGTAATTCATTGTGCCAGCTTTGGCGCTTCTTGCTGTGGGCTAATGTTGTCTCCGGCCGCATATAGACCGACAAAATAAGTTTCATCGTGACTGTGATAAGCTCTGTGAATCCTTTCCCCGATGAAACGAGGAACCGGAGCAAAATGCTGCACATACGTAAATCCAACTCACTCTAATGGGAAGAAGAGATGAGGAGGTGGAGTTCGCCGACTGAGCCCGGTGCCTCGAGCCGAGAAACTGCACTGCACCATTGAATCAAGGGGCGCTCGCTATTATAACCTCAAGTAAGAGACCGATCCTAAGGGGAGAGAGAGAGAGTCCTCGTGGACCGGGAAGAGCCACTCGCATAAATTTATACGCATTTAAAGACAAACTATCTTTCATTGTAATCTATGTGCTAAGAATTTCAATATATTTTGATGAAGATTTTTCAACTGAAAACTTCTTGTTCCTTCAACAATGCTTAATTAGAACAATTCATTTTTATTCATGATTTTAATTTTTCTTTTCTATGTTTGATTTTCTTAGTACTTATATTGCTTGCAAAAACACAAAACTATAAGTTTCCTTCTCTATTTTCAAAGAACAAATACTTAATGAGTTTTTAAATGTAATGTTCTCTCCTCAAAAAACAAGTTTTTTTGCCCTTCTTAAAAAATGAAAAAGGCTTCAAAAATGTTGCTTTTTTTGGGGTATTTTTGAATGCTATTTGCTCAACAATCTATTTTGCTCCCTATTTTGTCCATTTTTTCAAGTTTCCAATTTTATAAAGGAATTTTCAAACGCACCTCCTTAAATAAGTATGCTTCTCATTTAAACCTTGTTTGATACCAAATGTAACACTCCTAACCGACATGCCCTTAACTAACTGGGCAAACCGCTCAGGACGCTTATGAGTAGTCGCTTTACCCATTTATGCCGGGTATCTCTGAACGCCCACAAAGTATTATCCAAGGTTCAATACTGAAAATGGTCTACCATGGGCCCAAGCATAGCCTCTCCTCCCACTCAGAACTATGCTCGCCCTCGAAAGCATCCAAGGCTATACCATGTCTATGTCATACCATGTCACAATGATTACCAAGTCTTTGCAACTACCCATGGCATATAGGGCACCCGTGGAGATTCACCAGACCGCTCATACCAACTATAACGCTCCTAACCGACACATGCCCTTAACCAACTGGGCAAAACCGCTCTGTGACGCTTATGAGCAACCGCTTCTACCCATTTATGTCGGTAATCTCCCGAATCATCCCACGTGCACATTCAAGGTTCAATACTGAGCCGTCTACCATAGGCCCGGCCACAGCTTATATAGCTATACAAAATTTCATCCTGCCAATGAAGAGAGGGTTGGTTTATTCTATGTAGCACCTAACTCAACTAACAACCTCCTTACCTAGACCACTTCTTCTGTCGCTAAAGAGGCAAAGATTAGACCGCCCGCTATTGACATAGCTATACATCCTTGTTTTTACTTCCATGATATTGTGCTTCCTCCAACTTGTAGAATATATCCGCATGTAGATCCGTGTTACCTCCCCAACTGCATCCGGAAGTATGCAAGTTAGATCCTATTTGTGAATGTTAATCCCTTTATTTTGTGTCCCCTTTCCAAAAAACTGGAAGCACATGTTTAGTCAAGATGCCAATGTTTCTTTCCAAGTATTGTTTCCAAATTTGCTCAACAAATTTACACAAAATAAGCATATCGTGCCTCAAGTACAATTAGCCACATACAAAAGACATCCCACCAATTCCTATAGCTTATAATTTCCATTTCCAATCTTTCCTCTTGCTTTCTCTAATATTTTAAATATATCATTCACAACCACCACCTCGGATCTGACCTCAAGCATTTTATTTTCCTTTTCCTACCATCCTTTCCCCACTGCCTTCAAAGATTCTATAAGCATTATAAGCCTGGTTTTTCCTTCTAAGAAAGAAGCACTTAGTATGTCTAGAGTAATCATCAATAAAGGTAATAAAATACCTTTTACCTTATAAGCTTCCCCGACATTAATTGTCCACGTGAGGTTGAATGTCAATTCTAGTCAATCTCCAGCTCGCTCATGTCTTTTTCTTCAAAGGTAATTTTGTGTTTTTCCCATCATGCATCCATAGCAAAACAAAAATCATTACTTTCTCAAGTACTGCGCATCGTGACCTCTTTAGTCATTTCTTAAGTTTTCTACATTTGCATGACTCAATTCTCATGCCAAAGCTCTATGTTGGAATTTCCATTGAGTTTATATCGCATAAAGTTTTGTTGTGAAACCCAAACAAATTACTGTACTGCTTTTGCAAGGAACTTGACTTTGTTATTTTCAAAAACTTTATGTACAGTTGTTTGTCAAATACAAGTTTGAATCCCATATCCACCAGCCGACTAACCGATATTAGATTCCTTACAATATTTGGAATGAAAGTACATCATGAATTGCCCTCTCTAAATCGGGGCCAGTTCTAGCATTCCCACTCTTTTACTTCGGCAGCTTCACCATTCCCCATTTGCACAAATGTTGATGTTCTTTTCTTTATTTTGGAGAGCATCACAGCTTTTAACCGCTGATCTCTCTCCGCTTCAAGCACTATCTATCACAAGCATATCACCGGTTTTGTTAGCAATTTGATTTGAAATGCAAGTAACAACCTGCATTACCTCAAATGTGAGTCTTCTCCTTCGCTACATATCCTCGTGGTCAAGCAACATTAATCGCTAGCTCCTTCCATTTCCGCCTCTTATGTTGCTATTTTTCTTCCAAGCACTGTCCCTTTTACCTATTTTTACCTTTTCCAATCCCCTTAGGACTGGGATTATACGCCAGCCTATGACCAAATCCATCACAATTGAAGCATCTATTCTTTAGCTTGGGACAGTTATTTTCAAATGACCATATGAATTAAGCATCCATACCATGGCCCTACCTTTCCTTTTCTCATTACCAAACCGCCTTTTCCCTAAACAAGATCTCCTCCGAAGTTTCTTCTCCCCCTCTTTAAAATTTTATGCTGCTCAATTGTTCTTATCATTAGTTCAAATTTTTCTCCATTTCTCGTTATCGTTTTACCAAGGTGGAGAGTTGTTCAAACTTAGAAAATGCCCCTTGGATAAGGAGAGTACATGAAAGTCTTTAGTAATTGGTACTCCAGCTGTTTCAAGATCTATAACAATATTATCATATTTTTGGAGAAGAAAATGTTTTCTTTTTTGAACTTCAACCTTTTTAGCTCTCTCTGTTATAATTCAATTTGAGAGGAGTTTTACCTCATAATTTTGATCTATTCCTTAGTGTTTTATTTTTTTATTTTAAACATGATGCTAGAACTCAACTTACTAGCAATGATGCACCTTTGCCCATGTGATCTTTTTAGTTTTGCTCCCACTTGGTGCTAACATTAATCGATGCCTCACTTGCACTCCCATCTCTAGTGTTAGTCAGGCCGCTTCTCCCCTTCTCAGTATTTTCCATGACAAGATCCCACGTATCTTCTCACAAATAGCATATCTTTCATTCTTTTTCCTTCCGTGCTTGGAACCCACCTCTTTGAAACACCTTAACACCATTTAGTAATGATGAACCAAGTCTATTGCCATTTGGCTCGAGCACCAATGTTAAACAATTAGTAGTTTCACAACTTATCTAGACCAATGAATTCTATGGGGCAACTAACTTCAATAAGTCTCACCAATTTAAATAGTTAATGCAACAAACAGCTAGAAATCTCACTAATACAAAAAAGGTTAAGCCACGGGACTAATATCTCAACTGATTATGATTGCTTATGGATCGATATCTCCCTGCAATGGAATCATTTGTATCATAACAACATTATACATCTTGGTTTTGTTTTATAGCATCGATCCAAACCTATCAGAAGTCGAGCTGGGGATCGTTCCCGCCGGATCGTTGTGCCATAGGAGCACGGGTCTATTTGCTTCAATCCTTTATAAATATCATGTCTTCATCAAATGTTTTAACCATGCATATACATGGTATTTTATTCCCATTCATTACCCCTTAGGTGCAACTATTAAGCAACCCTGCTGTTAAGCTCACGCTTTTGCCCGTAATATATCATCCGATCAACTCACTAATATATTCCAATATTAACAATTTCTTAACAATTGGTGTCCTCTCAGCTTTTCAAAGACATGGTTCTACATGCTGCAAAATGTAAAATGCTCAAACGGAAATCCAATAATCGCAAGTTAGAGTAAGAATGAAGAGTAATCTGATTAGTGGGCTTTTGTTGCAAGGAAGCCACCAAAGAAAGGAAAAATGAGCTAGCCAACTCACATTAGTTAAAAGAGCACAAGTTATTATATATGGAATAGCAAAAATAAGACTACACACAAGATTCGAATAGTGAGGCCTTATGTTAGTTTTCTATTCCAAATAGGGCAGAACACAAATTCAAAAAGTAGTACCATAAATACATGTTTCTTACACAATATTATATGCACCTTTGTCATAATGTATTGTATTCCTCGTGATACAAGAATGTCTGCGTGGGATAAATTCGGGCGTAGAAAATTGGCCAATGCGCTGAGGCCAATTTTCTCGGCTGGGAGGCCAATTTTTGGCCTAATTTGCGACACGCGGACATTAATGTCACATGAAATTTGTAGTGGGTATTTTCCAGGTTCGACCATTGCGCCGCCGTGGACTCCTAGCTTCTAAAATGGACTAACTCAGGCCCGGCAAGGGCGCCGGCATTAATCATGGACTAATTTGAATGTAGTTGTAACGGAGTTTGCATGTGGAATACAAAGATAGTGTAAATGTAATCATGTCTATGAGGCAACGGAGGTGAAATGTGAAGGGTTTAGGATTTGTGTGTGAAAGGATTTAGGTCTAAGGATGTTAGGCATTAGCCCTTTTTGGGTGGTGAGGGGGGTAATGAAAATATAAGGTGGAATTGAAATGGGCAAAACATAATGGGTGCATAGAGTTTAGAGTATTGTTGCTAGACACTAGTGGTCTTGTTGTGATCTTTCTTGTAATGGGCCCATGCCTTCGGAGCACCGTAGATACAACAAGGTGTCATAAGACGCAGGGTTGCCCTCCATGACCGGAGGGTGAAGAGTTAAATCATAGTTCAAAGTCATGTTTTGACAATCAATTCAAATTGCTACTTATACAATAGAATACTTGATACCATAACTTTATGCTAATTGGCCCTCTCCCTCCCTCAAGCCTCCCTTCCTCCCTCTTCCCGAGAATCCATAGCCATTTTGCGCATTTGATGAATGCATGAAAGTGAGGCCTAGTTACATTTATTGCGCCATGTGACTTTTAAATATTGCCCAAAAGTGCTATTGTTTTGCTTAAAACTATATGCTTGTCTCAGATATGTATTTATAATGCATATGAAGCATATGACTTTAGTTGAACGAGCTTCTACAAGCATCTTTGTTGTCTCAGCTGATATAAAAGTTGTAAGTAGCCTTTGACCACAGGTTTTAAGTATCCGTCATGCCACAAACAAATGAATTTTTCAGATTGATAGCAGTATTATGAATTTAGAATTGTTGGACAATTCAAGCTAAGTCATTTTATCGCTCTTAATGTGAACTTGACCGTGATTTAGATAGTTAGCTAATATTGGCTACAGGAGTGGTAGTATTCCCATTTAGAGCAATCATATTAACAAAGGCAAATTTAATGATGAAGGTAGTAGTAACGCTTTGGACGATGAGCGTAAGAAGTGATAGCATGAGTACAAGGAGCACACGTAAGAAGTTTTGTCGGTTATGTTAGCATCTCTGGCCATCCTATCAATATCTCAAACTCGTATAACTCATGACATGTGGATTCTTGCAAGAAGGAGTCAAAATCAACATAGACAACAATCTTGATTGATAATTGCATTCCTAACCAAATGATCTTGTACAATGAATTTAACAATGCGCGAATGATTATGGCTTTGTCCGACATCGCAAGTAAATGCTTTGATACTATGTACGTAACTATGAAAATGCGCCTCTACTAGTATCACTTAATGTTTGAACCCACCCCGGCCGTGTCCCCATCTTTGCTTCTACTTGTGGGTCACGCATAAGAACATTGTAACATCGCAGCCTTCAATGTTGTTGTTGCAACTATAATTTCGTACAATTTTTGACAAAGTTGGTTGACGCTATGTGTGACTAGAACGGGTGCTCAAAGATTGCCGGGCATATGTTTTAAGAACCTGTGAATGATACAAAGATAGTAATGAGAGAAGAGAGCATGAATAACCCAAAAGTACTGCTGTTAAAGTAATCGATGCCATTTCTCTTCCCTCTCGCCATTTGCTCTACCCCCACTTTCACCCTTTTTCTTCTTCCTTTTCCTTCTTTTCCCTATTTTCTTTTTCTTTTTCTTTTCTTCTTGTTTTTCTTAAACATTTCCTTTTTTTTTTTTTCTTTTTCATATTCTTTTCCCGATGATCTTTTTCCTTTCCCCTTTCCTCCTCCTTTCCCCAATTTTTCCTCCTCCTATTTTTTGGCTTGCTTCCTTTCTTTCCCCACTTCCCCTTCATTTCCTTTTTGACTTTTCGCTTTCCCATGCCCTTTTTCAACACATTCTCCTCGCTCTTTCCATGCATCCCTTTTTCTCCTCTTTTCTCCTCGCACTCTTTCTCCCTTCCCCTTTCTTTTTCTTCTTTTCCCATTCTCTTTTCGCTTCCCTTTCCCCTTTCTTTACCTTTTTTCTTCCCTTTTTCTCTCGTTCCCTTTTCCCCTTCTTTTTTTCGATTCCTCTTCTCGTGTTTTTCCTCTTCCCTTTTTCCTCTGCTTCTTCTTCCTTTTCCTTGTCCCTTATTTCTAGATTTTATTTCACCTTTCTCCCTCTCCTTTCTTTTGCCTTTGCTCTTCTGTTTTCCCATGCATTACTCCTTTCTCGCATCCCTTCTCTCCGCCCTTTTCATGTTCCCTTTTTCCCTTTCTTCCTTCCCCTTTTTAAGGCTCTCTCCATCCTTTTTCTTCCCCTTTCCCTGCCCATATTTCCCTTTCTCTTTTCTCAGCAACTTTTTTCCTTTACTTTTTTCCCTTTTCATTTTCCATGTCGTTTTCCCTTAGCAATACGTAACTGAACGAAGTGCCACTGATAAGATTGAACGAAGTACACTGA
>JAJEKV010000056.1:1018006-1160219 GCA_021234155.1 Isoetes taiwanensis
GGCCACATGCATTGCTTCGTGATATGAGGAAGAACTGAAGTATTATAAATTACAATGTGCTAAGTTAAGCAGAATTTGGCCAAAGATGAATACATGGAAGTTGCAAGCAAACTTAAGCTACTTTAAAAATGCAAAAGGTATGTCTTTTTGTTGCCCGTTAAGGTACTAGGTGTCTGAAATTTTAGGCCTAGCTGAAGGTACAATTTTATGGCTGAGCTCAATGTAATTTAAATCTTTCCGTGATCCTTCAGCTATAATGGCCCTAATGGATAACCAACAAATTTATCAAGCAATGCTCCTACCACTGTGACATGTGAAGCGCCTTGGATGCGGTCAATGTCACCAAGATTGTTAACTCCTTCCACAGCGTCGCCGCTGCTCCCGCAAGTACCGCGGCAGACTATCCGGGACATACTACCTTGTTGAACTTTCACTTTACCTTGTTGTCACCAAATTGCATCTAATCTCAAATGTGCTTGAGAATTCTACATCCAGCCACGTTTGGATTAGTGGGTCTAGTTTAATTCTTGGGGCCATTGAGCCCATGTGACATGGTGGGGGTCCCAAGTAGCAGTTCTCCCCTGAATTCCACACTCATTTGGATTTGGGGTTTACCTACCCATGGGAAACCCGAGGGGCAAACCTCTCCGCTAAAGACCTTGTTAATTTAGTTAACCTTTTAGCACTTTGCTAACTTAATCAACAAGGTGCTAAGATAAGCCGAAGTAGTGTGTTTTTGCCAAAAAGTTAACTAAATCTTTTAACTATAGTTCTTAAATTCATATGCTAACTTAATCTTAGTGTGGTATGTAATGTAAATTTAGTTAAAACCATATTTTAACTTCTAACTTAACTCATGTGAGAATGTACCTGTCATCAATGGTTCTTGATTGCACAGCATCACTGGGCCCATGGCCATATATATTATATTAACTACGTAAATTTTAAATGGCATGTATATATTGTGATTTGTATGTATAACTGTTGAACCTAATGAAGAGATTGTCATACATGGGACAAGTGACTCTAAATTTCTATTACCATGGGGAGCCTCGTGAAGTAAAACTGCCCATAAGGGTAAGGTAGTCATAGGAGCAAGTAAAGTAATTTGCTTTGTGGTTTGGGAGTGTATTTCAAAATGTGGGACTAAGTGATTGGGTATCGGGGATAGAGTAAAATGGTAATTTGAAGGAGAGGAGCTTGGATGGTTATTAAGTATTTTAAATTTTTTTCAAATGGATGTTTTTAAACGCTTTGGAAAGTATAAGGTATAGCAGGAAAAAAATTACGCCATTTTTAGGGGGGCATGTATGCCTCTTTTTGGCAGCAAGGGTACAGGGGAGAAGGCAAGGCAATCCCAGGGCCCAGATCTGGTCACCCAGTGTCCTCCGGCTTGAGCCCATGGGCCCCGGGCTCCATGGAGCTGCAGTGGCCGTGCTACTAGCTAATGCCAATTTACCTGCTGGGGTACAAAATTGCCCTCTGCCTCCCCAGCGACTCCCCGGGCCTTCTCAGATCCATCTCAAGGCTTCATCTCCTCTCTTCTTTGGCTTCTCTCAAGAAGAGAAAATGGCTCACGCCCCGCTTGTTGGGCTCAAGGGCCTGACCCTCCTTTGTTTTGGCAATGGGAAAACAAGCCGAATAAGGTAGCGCCGCCCCGCCCTCACTCGCCTTAGGAATGTGCCGAGTAGAAGCATCCGAGTTCCCGCCTTCCTCGCCTGCTTCTTCTTTCCCTTCCGTGTGGCAATGGAGGGAAGATGATGTAAGTATATACTGTGGATTCCGTAAGGAGGAGGCTAAAGAGGAGGGCACTGGATTAATGACTACTTGATCGGAGCTGCTCAGCCAGATTTAAGCTAAATCAGAGTGTGTACATTGTTTCTCACGGTATCTCTAGCTCGCCACTGGGCTACACACCATATGGGTCAGGTCAGGGAGAGGTGTTTTTCTCGTGACTGAATTTGTAAGAAGAGAGTGATCACGGATTCCGCCTCAACTATGTGCTGGAAGCGCGCTTTTAGTGGTGAGCAGCGCTAAGTGGCGGCGCCCCGCCAGCTTATACTATGGCGACCGGCCGACCGGCACCATTGGCTCTTTTATGCTGTTTTAAATGGAAACTATATAGGTCTATTCTACACCAATGAAGCATTGGCATGCAATTTTTCTCTCAAAATTCTACGGCTACTGATCCTCGCAATACCTAGAATATTCGGCCTCACTACCGGTCGGGAATAAAACTTGAACTGACGCCTATAATAATTTGGAAAACGGTGTTATAACACCTATCATATAAGCAATGTACTTTGGTAATGGTATATGAATTTTCATTTCATTTGGCTCTACTATAAATGGTATATTCTATTTAGAAAATGGCAATTGGTTTTCATATTTTGAATCCATTCTTAAATGCTTAATTTGGATATTATTCTTTTAACTAATAATTTGTTTGATAATGTTTTCTCTCACCAAGCTAATCTAATCAAACGTGCAGAAATCGGGATTTCTCAAAGGACAATGCTTAATGCTTCTACCTGACTTTTAGTAATGCTTTTATACCTAAACTAAATCGCCTTAACCCCAGATTTTCATTCACTCTGTCTCCAATATGTCATCAAGTGCTAGTGGGCTATGCTCTCTACATTTCCGGACCGGACAAATCCAAGCTTCTTCCCCCTTGTCTCTATTTAGTGGGTTAGTCCATTGGGTGAGGTAACTAAGAGATTCCTTGAGTAACTAAGAGATCTTAAACCAAGTCTCCGCTCTGGCCATATGTCCTCATGGAGTACGCTAAATGTAAAATGATATAAAAAATACTACCTACCTTTTAATACTTTACAAGGAACGTCATCTATACACAAGTTTGGCAACTCCAATGACCAAGTGCGCGAATAGGTACAAATATTGTGTTAGAAGGATTTTCCAAAATGATCGACGTAAAACCAAAAATTATATGTTAAAATACCGCAAAACCCGTGGAGCAGCATTGACTCCCATATAGCATAGCATTCCCTCTGCAATTTACGTCCCCGCTTTTAGTCTTCTAAATTATCTACCTTGGCTGCTTAAATCCTGGATACCACGGCTTTTATTGTTTAGGGTTCCATTTCCCAAAAACATTGTAAGCCGGCAAAGCAAATCTAGTCAAAAGTGGTAGAAGTTTGTAAATTGATATGGTAGAAAATAGATCACATAATAGCTGCGTATAGCCTAGATCTGTATATGCCTCCATTATCATCCAGAAATGCCTGAACATCCTAAAAATAAAAACCAAATTAAGCAGAATAGAAAACAGCTTAACAAAAACATTTTTCTCAAAACGTGATGGTCCAGCGTCGTCTAGAACTTCTATCAATACAACTTCCAACAAAACCACTCAGTGATTACTTTCAAGCAAAGGCCAAAATCTAATCTTACCTCCAAAGCAAGGTACAAATCTAATCACTCTGTAATGTTGTCTGTCCGTTGATTTTATGGAGTAATTTCAGCATCACTGAGAACTATAGAAGACAAACCTTTGACCAACAGGCATTTATTTTGTCCTTTGCACTTTACTTCAATGCAATTATGAGTAGTCAAATTGATGATATCAAGGATCTTTCCTTTGCAGAGCCTATAATTTGCTCCAACGCATCATAAGATATGACTCTATTGAACTCCGCTCCATTACAGGAAAGTGCCGCCAAAAATGCATCAACGTAATTCAACACTGATATCCTGAAACTGTGATTTCTAGCGAGAAAAATCTACAACTGGATTTTAGAAAATCTAGGAAAAGTTTCTATAAACGTGATATTCCTATAGTCGCTGTCAGATTTCATGAGCAGTACAAGCAAGCAAGTGGCAAGGTAAATAAACATAACTTTGCACTGTTAAAGTAACACATACACGACATGATGTTTTCCAAATACCAAACCTCCGCTTGGTACCAGAAGATACAAAGCACAATTCCAACTAATTTCTAAATAATTGGCAGGCATGATCATACTCAAAATTTAGCCTCCGTTTCACAATTGTTAATAAGGTTGTAACATCTTGGTGTTGCCATGTCTATACCTCTGTTCCAATTTCTGTTTCTCCAGAGTTCAACTGCAACATAGATAAAATGCAGAGTCTCCAAGAAAACGTGCCAGAGTAGATACATGCTTAAATGTTTAAACATCAGGTTAGATGCTTTAATTTAAACATCAGGTTAGATAGTTTTACCTGGAACTACATCTGCTACTTTTATAGCCAGTAAGTCATCATCTGTATTTTCCCTTCATATAATCAGACGGGGTGATTTTTTCCATAAGTATTTTAATGAGTTTTTGAAATAGAGTTGCATTTCCGCCATGTATGTGACACTGGCATCTCTTCCCAATGATTTTGCAATGTCAGAATATCCTTTTATGCGTAAGAGGCCAACGGGATCATCAGAGGACTTGCATCATCTTGACCATTTCAAATCTGACCCTCGTAATCTAAACTTCCCTTTGACTCTGTATATGTTGTTCTTGTCATCCTCATTCCAGCTATCACCAGCTTCTTCTTCTGCAAGTTTCTCTAATTTGAAAGACGGGCCTAATCTGTGATGTTCCTTTGTCATCATGCAGAATTAAGTATATCCAGCTGTTTTTCAAAGCTTACCACCTCTGGAAAGTGCCTGGATCTACCATCTGTCTGCAGCAAATTATAAGATACGCGGTTATGTTTCAATCGTAGTAATTCCTTTTCGCAATATAAAACTGAGTAAATTCCATTGTATGACAATAATCATTAAGTTTCATTAAAAATGCTGCCTACCTTCCCTCTTGGGAATAATGCAGCAGTGAATAATTAAACTTGACTTTATCTCTATTATATCGTAAGACTTTCTATGACATGTAAGCAACACGAAAGAAAACACAATGATACATACATTTGATTTCCAAACACTGCACCTGGAAAAGTAAATTTTCTTTACCTAAAACATATCAGTATACTGCGTTGGCAGCCTGCCAAATTATATAGACAAGCAACTTCTTACATAATCTTAAGTCTTCAAAAAGAGCAATGGCGCATACTGGCATCTTTTTCCAATATTTTTCTGATCTAGGGACACCTGATCGGTGGTAAAACAGTCCTAATGAATGCCCGCATGTTCACAGTGGCAGGATCGCATGCAATTTAATAAGGCCTTCTATGATAATTATATAGCTCAAATCCATTGTCTACATGCTGAAGCCCTACTTTGAGTTTGGGTCTAGTGTCGAGCATTGCAGACTCTTCAGAAGAGAGGCTACAACCTATGACTTCCTCTGCAGGAAGAGCAAAAAATTCAGATTATTCTACTGGTTATTAGATTGTCAGCTTCTTTGACTCTTCACCAACAACTAGGTTTCCCTTTAAGTCCAAGTATATAGAGTTATAAGCACAAACAAAGTCCATCCTATTATACAGAAGTTGATTTTCCTCTTTATTCTTGCTACATCAGATGCCCTATTAAGGAAGGTACCTACTTGTCCTTACAGGGCATTCTGAAGTTGGTTCATGTATTCCTCCGATTCCCATCCTGCCAAAGTTATAGAAACTAGGGTTTTAAGTAGACAAATCCAAGGCTTCGCTATATAGACACCCTTTTTGAACTAAGAAGGGACATGAATATAAGCATTTAGATCAAATGCTTTAAATACTCAGATATGCGACCCCTGTTATGGATCTTATGTCGATATATATAATAAGTGATTACTACTCGTGGCAGTAAAAGTCCATCTCTTCTTACCCATCCAGATCAGCAAGGCAATAAGTAATGAATATCTTAACTCATAGAGTATCTTAACTCATGAATTGTTGCATTCATGTAAAGCTTGCATTCTTATTAATTATGCATCCATATATTTCCTTTGCATCCACAACAAAATTGTAATGTAAAGGGGCAGGACCAAACACCTAACTTTTTGATTCAGTTCAAAACCTACCTATAAGATACATGAGCTGAACTACTTAAGTGTTTCGCTCTAGATGCAGTCTCCTACTAGCAAAAGTTCCTCAATCTGATCTCTTGAAATCTGTGACCTCAGGTTCCCCATTTGAGACTCCAATGAACTCTACTCTGCCTCTCTCAAAAATTTGCAGTGTTTGCTTTAACTGTGCTCTGTATAATAATCCCTCTGCAAAGTCTCTGGCTCTACTTCAATACACTGCAGAAGCCAACTATAATATGAATATGGTATCCTTAAATGCAGTGGATTGAAGATGTTATAAATATATCTATGAAAACTGGCTCCAGCCAAGCATGTGCAAAATGAATCCAAAGCCAATATATATGCATTGTGCAAAAATAGGAACTGCACGTTGTTCATGATCTTTAGGTTTGCCGCTTATATTCTCATACAATACAGGTGACCTCGATGAACTCTTCGTGATTGTATAATCGCAATTTTATGCATGATTTTTGCTCTAGTATTATAAGAGATTTAAAGAGATTAAGGCAAGTTCAAAAGTAGCAACATACATTTAATTATATCATATGTTAAGGTAAATTATACTTCAAATCCATCAGCTCATTTGTATGAATCAAACGTCCTGGAAAGAAGGCTGCTTCCCTAAAAAGCAAAAAAATCTAGCTGATCATAACACTTGTGTTAGTAAGCACGACTGCTGGCATAATCCTGAAAAGGTTTGACTGTTGGTGATTTTGCTGAGAAATCCGTAACCATGATATCATAAGAAATGACATCAGAGACTTGGAAATAGTCTCATGAGGGTCTTGTCTCCAAAAAGTGATGCTGAAGCTCATCCTAGCCTTGTGGTATTGTCACAAATGGCTTGGCCTATGTGTTGTCTGGGCCTTTGGAGTGGCATCATCCAGGGGAGGGAAGAAGTTGAGCTGTGGTGGCTACAGTGCCCTTTGGGGCGCTGGACTGGGGCCATACCCAAAAGTGTGAAACCCCAAAAGCCCAAATTCATAAGGCGAGACTGCACCCGCAGCAGGTGGTGGCTATTCTAAAGTGCCCCATGGAACTGCCTGCGTTCCAGGAAAATAGAGCCCCGCTTGATTCCACTAGAAAAGTCTAAGATAGGTAATCGCTCTGTTTATCACGCTGCTAAATCCAAGTCTAGTCCTCTTTAAAAACACCCACCATGCTGGATACAATAGATTAAGGGCCCAAATTCCACTAACCCGAAATTCTTAGACGAATTCGCAGTAGAAGTTCACCATATAGTAAAGTTCTTGAGTTTCCTTGGCATTCCATGGTCGGGCAGTTCCTGATGCGGGTACAAATAATCAGAGGATTTTACCTGCTGGTTCTCATAGGGAATCTGCGGGAATTTTTTCTGGGAAAACTACGCAGCTACATCCAGATGGGAACAGGATAGGTGGTCAATTTAGGGTGGAAGAGATCATGAAACGGAATCTGGGCCGCATATAACGACCATGATAAAGCTGTTCGAAGCTAGGGTTTTACACGTTTGTCAAATTTTGTTTGTCCTCATGGACATTGGTGCATTCTTGGGTTAGGCTTGGGTACTCTAGATTTGTGCAGGGGCCGTGGTTATTTCCAGGCTGGTGGGCCGCTGCACTGTATGCGTGTCGTAGCAGTGGTTGCATGATCTTGGGATTCATGCTTTATCCGCATGCCAAACGCAGCGCGCAGATGCAATTCCTTATCTTATATGATGGTGGGAAGATTATGGATTTTGTTGAACTATAAAGCTTCACCCAAAAATGCGTTGGAGTACAGCTTATTTCGTATATAGTCCATATGCTTGAATTCTCACACTTTCTGTTTAAGTAATTTGTACACCTCTTGGCAAACATACAATAAAACTAAAATGCAATAATGCATGCTCTGTACCATGCTCCTTAGTTTCCCAAAAATAATAGATAGCAAATATTAACATTTCTAAGTAGAACCAAATGCTTCTATTCTCTTTTTTAAAGACTACCTCCTGCACTACATGTCTAGCATGAAATACAAATTCAGCATTTAAATCACTTTCCTTAAAACTAGTTAAGGATGCTCTCGGGAGGACCAACTCAGAAGGGCTGCATGGGAGATCCCCCTTTGGCCACCCAAGAGGAACCCTGGCGAACAAGTGAGGCTAAGGCCACCACTCTTGAGGCCCCTCCATGCTCCTCCCGCTGGAGGTACCCCCATGGCTCAACTCCAATGCAAAGGAGCAGACTCTGGGATGCTTTGGTAATTCTACTGTATTCTAAAGAAGAATTTAGTGCTCAACAAAATGCTACTAATCGTGTTGTCGTACCTTCAGATCAACACTACACTTGGAGGGGCATGTTGAAGGCCATTCAAACCTCAGCCAAATCCTTTGGAAACCTATAATGTGTGCCCCTGAAATATAATAGATACGTAAATCGCTATCTTCAAATGTGCCTCTATGTGCCACCCTCCTCATGCTATCACTTGCGCCCAATGAAAGATCAAAGAACTCCTTGGATGCCTAAGGCTAGGATTTGAAATATGAATACGATTCTCACTTAAGGTTTTGAGGGAACATCCTAAACCATATTTAACAATACCCAAGTGATGGATTATTTTTATCTTGAATCTATGTTTTTGTAGCACAAACTCCATGCCCAATTGTTTCTAGGGATATATGATCTATGGTTTTAGGAATTGTTAATTTTTACATCTATATCAATTCCCCTCGGAACCTCAGCTTATTTTGTGGTTAAGCATATTCCCCAACCAATGTAATATCCTAACCAAGTGTCAGCAAGACGCTATATTTCCCACTGTGATGGCTCAAAGGTATCCGCCTGTGGGCACCTACTCACCATTGACTTTTTATGCCTATGGTCCCACCTTACAAATGAGGAAAGAGGTGTTCTTTTGTGCCTAATACTTTTAAAGATCCCTTTTCATTTCTTTATTCTACGACATGTTCCACCTATGGCCTATGTCTTACATGATTTTTAATCCTACACACTCAAGACAATTTTTCTAGCTCAGATTCAAAGGGATACGGGACAGTAGCTGCTTACCCAACAAGAGATAAATAAATACATCTCTTTTGATCCCACTTGGGCTATCAGCCTTCAAAAAGGACTGTCATGCTTGAGCCCATCTGCACCTCAATCTCTTCTGGGCTTAGGGAAGCTCTACAAGGCTCAAAAATAGCTTGTAAGAAAAAATTATGGATTGGCTACATGGTATCACTTCTGATCCTCCCCAGCATTCCTGTATAGAAAATGTAATAATACTCACTCTTGATTAGGAACCTTCTCCCACACTTGGATGCCGTGGATTGGGATGCTCTTCAGAAAACAAATTGGATCCAGCCCTCATAAGTGCACTTCTACCCAATCAAAGAAAGATCAATGCAACCGCACTCATATGATAAGCAGCTCCTGTTTCCCTTTGGTGCACCTCCATGCTATGCATTTCCTTACTACATAATCGCACGCCTTTGATATACACCTCGGCAACTCCTATGCAAGAGTGGACACCTTGGCCACATGGCTACTTGGATCTTCTGCTGTTGGGATCCCCGCTTTGTTCGGCCTCTTGGAAGGGATACTAATTTTAACTTGAATAACAATTACCCACCGATCTATCCTCCAATGAAAAGTCTTCCTAAAAGACTCTTACAAAATGTTGTGTCTCAAGCTTGACATACCCCTCATACAAAAAGTCGCTATTTCTCTAGATCCTTCTCATTCCATCGCCTATGAATTCCCTCTTTTGAAACAATCATACCTATTTTCTAATCAATCCGAAAAGCTTTTGGACTTGAAACACTTCTTCTCACTGATGGCTAATTCTCCTAAAGGGATGTCTTTTTACACGACCTTAGAAGAAATGGTTCAATCTGGGTTCCTTATTGATGCCACTAAAATTTTGGTAGGCCATGTAAGCCCCTTTTCTTTTTGTATATTTCCACATTTACCTTTTTCCGTTTCCACTATCCTATTTTTTCCATTTCGCTTTTTCCCTTTTGTCTTCCCCTTCCTGCTTTTTCTTTCTATCTCTTTCCTTTCTCCTTACTTCCTTCCTTTGGTTACTTTCTTTGCCCCCCTTTCCTACTTTTCCATTCCCCTTTTCCCCATTTCCCCCGCTTTTCCCTTTTCTTTTCTATTTTTCTCCGCTTTGTTCCAATTCTCTCCTTTTTAATATTTTCTGCTTTTACCTCTTTTATAATTTTTCCTTCCCATTTGCAGCTTCCCTCTGCCAGCTTCTTTTTCTCCATTCCTCCTTCTCTTTCCCTCTTTTTACATTTCTTTTTCCCCTTTTCTATTTCTCCCCACTCTCCTAGCTTTTCCTTTTGGCCTTTTTTATTTCCCTTCCTTTTTTCTTTTCCCTATACCCTTTCTTACATCTTTTCTTTATCCTTTTCTTTTACTCTTTTTTCATTTTTCTTTTTCTCCTCCTTCGCCTTCTTCCTTTTCCTCGCTTTTCCTTCTCTCCCCACTCTTTCTTTGCTTTCTTTTTTCTCACAGGTTATTTTTCCTATTTCCTCCTCTCCTCCTCCTCCTTCTTCTTTCCTCTATGCCTTTTTTCCTTTCCTTTTCCCCTACCTTTTTTCTTTTATCTCCTATTTTCTTCCCCCTCTCTTTTTACCTACCATTTCCTCTTTCCCTTCCCAAGTGGTTTTTCCTTCCCTCTTTCCTCCTCCCTTCTTTTGTTCTTTTCCCCATTCTCGCTTCTCTTTTTCCTACATGCCTTCCCTTTCTCCCTCTCCCTCACCATTTCCTCTCCTTTTTCCCTTCTTCTTCTTTCCCCAAGCAAGGCCCTCTTTCAATTTCTTTCTTTCTCTCTTTATCTCCCTTTTGCTTCCTTTTCTTACCCCTTCGCTTCTTCCCCTTCTGCACTATTGCCTTTTCCCTCCCCTTTCCCTCCCTCTCTCTCTAATCTCTTCCACTTCTCCCCTTCCATGCTCCCCATCTCCCCTTTTTCTTTCTTTTCTTTCTCATGTCTTGTTTCCTCCTACTTTCTGTACCTTTTTCTCTCCCCTACCTTTATAAAGATTCTTTTTCCTCCTCATTGTCCCACCTCTTTCTTGCCAAAGTAAGCTGCTCAGACGCTGGATGATGAATGTACCGTCATGCCCTCCAAATCAGCCTCTAAAGATTTACCTATATCCGGGGAGTGATATGTTCATTACTAGTGCCCGCCAGCTCGCCGACTGGCCATTGGACTATGGCGCGGGTTTGTTGGGGTCAGACTTCCGGGAGGCTATGGGATGCACGGACCATGCAGTAGTCCTACTGGATTCGTATTGAATCAGTTCTGTATGCAATTGTAAGGCAGCCGATGTTTATTAATGCTAAGGTTTTTCCCTCTAAACTCTTCTAAGGGGTTTTTTAATCCTCACAGAATATATTTACCGCCTTTTGTTTGGGTCCCATAGGCCAATGGTCTCCGTGGACGCTTAAAAACCTATCTTCCTATTCTATTCTATCTCTATTCTCTCCCCTTTCTTTTCCCATGTAATACCTTTCTTCCCTTCCATTTCCTCCCTCTCCCTTTTATTCTTTTCCGCTTCCTTTTCTCTATGCACTTTCTCTCTTTCTCCTTTTCTCCCCTTCCTCTCTTTTCTCTCTCTTTCTTTCTGCTCCTTTCCCTTTCCCTCCCTTTTCTTTCCCTTCTTTCTTTTTTCTCTTCCCCTTTTCCCTTCTCTCTTTCTACCTTTCCCACCGCTTCTCTCTTTTTAGTATCCTTTTTCGCTTCCTTCCCTTCTTCTTTCTTCCATTTCCACGTTCTTCGCTTCCAAGGTATTCCCGGCAACCTTCAACCTCAAAGCGTTGGGTTGAGAACTCCAAAGTTGCTTAAGGTAACCAATCAGAAGCTAGATCCCTCGTGACAAATCAACTCAAATTCTGTTTTGTGAACAAGCCAACCCTAAAATAAGAAAAACTGGCCCACCAAACTTTCATTGCCAAATGAGATAAGGAAGATTCTTTTGATGGAAAACACTTGTAATAGGTCCTAAGACTTCGGAAGATTTTGCAAAAGTCACAAAGTAAAGGTTGAATTGCACCAGGTGAAAATACGCCTTTCCTGACTGGGTCAATTTTTTGTCAATAGAACTGCGTAGAGCTCACTCTTAAGTGCATGAGTGAGGATTCTTCTTTAATTTCTTTCGACATCCCTGCCTAATATGTAGGACAAGGTACATCAACTTAAAACAATGCAAAATTATACTGTGCAAAAATGCAAATTTTTGTGTGAGCTACCTCGAGATGAGCTAGAAAAACAAGCTTTGAGATAAGGCTTACCATGATTTTTTGATTTTATGAATAGGAAACAAATTGCTAGAGAGATGGGGTGCAGCCAGAGGTAAGACTTGACATAAAATGTTGTTTAGCTAAAACTTTTATTTTAGAAATGAATTTCCAAGAATTCAAACAACATGTGTATGTGAAATATGTAACTCTAGATTAATATTTAAAACCCATGTATAAGTACAAACTAGCTGTATACTTTGTTGTTGAGACTCAGTGCATCAGCTATGGCATAGATGGTGCTTCCCAATAATTAACTTTGGATCAATACAATGCACACATACTTTACCAACTTCAAATTTTCGCTCAAAGGAGCTCCCAAGGTCGTATAGGAAAAATTCCATGAAATGTAAGGAATCAAAGGTATTACATAAACTTCAAAGGATAATATATATTTTATTGCACTCTATTTCAAGAAATCCGGCATAAGGAGGTAAAATGCATGCAAACAAGAGGCCAATCCTAACGCAGAGGGATGCTGGATTTGATCACTCAAGGCAATGGGTGCTCGGGCAACTCTCAAGCCCCATCACCTCTTTTAAAACCCGAGCACCTCTCGGGCCTGGCTCTTGTGAAACGCTGATTTGGCCTTTCTCGTGCTGCAAAATTTTTCTTCTTTTCACCAGAATAGCCGCCGCTTGAGGTGTGTTGCAGCCACATTGCCTTTTGTAAACATGTCCCTTTTAGAAACCTGATAATAGCTCACTTATCTCTGGAGCAAGAATAAATGGAGTTTTATTGTTCCTGGGCGGTTCTCGTGGTAAATGAAAAGGGATTTCAACGGGCCGGGTTTAATAAGTGATTTGCTCAAGTAAGGGCTAGATTTGATTCGCCATCAATTTTCTATAGGGTTCTGAAGAAGTCTCAGATGAATATCCCAAGGTATGCATAAATAAATGTGCTCTAGCATTTCCAAAGTACAAATGGGGCTGGGCCAAAATGGTATGGATTTTTTTTTTGGGGGGGCATGCAAAGTAATTTTTGCAAGAATGGGGTGTGGGCGCCAATCCTGAATGCCTAAATTGGGAGCTAGATGTGTGGTCAAATGAGAAGTTTTGACCACCTTTTTGTGAGCATTTTTTACAGAAGTTTCTGTGTGGAAAACAAAATTTGAAAAATAAATAAGCTTACTTCATTTTTGTCCCTTTTTTCCCATGGTGGTGTATAAGCAAGGTGAAGTGGGTATATAAGGGATGGGACTTGGTGCCGGTGGGAGCTGGGATGTGGCATGGTGATGTGGAAGGCAAGGTGTCAAAGAGAAAGCTCTAGGGTCAAATTGGATGAGGTGCAAAAGCAGGAATGACACGTATGGGTGAGGGGTGGGGATTTTGGTGATGATGTGGGATGGTGTAAATGGGATTTTGATGGTGAGGCAAATGAATAAAGACTTTTCTGACTTTGACCTAGCCTTGTTTCAATCATCTGAGGACTTTGAGACTTGGTCTCTTGACTCATTCTCTTTGGTTTTGGAAGCAAATGATGTGATGAATCTTTGACCTTCCCTCTCTTTGTGAGAGAATGACGAGATTGGCTTGAAAGCATCTATCTGGAGCAATTGTTTTCTGCTTTCGCGTATGGTGATACGCGGCGTATGTGATGGATAAACGTATATGGTGCAAGGAGCATGAAGTATGGAGTGTGTGTGAGATTTGACCTAGGAAAAAAGGCTTGGAGCTATGGAAATGGATGAAGAAGTGGATATGAGGTGTGAGTATGGATGTGAACAGCCATGCCAAAACTTCTTTGCAAGGTGACAAAATATCAAGTACTCTTTCGGGGGTCTTCCAATCTTGACTAATAGCAAGTGGTCTCTCTCTTTGACTTCTTTAGCCTTGACTCACGCCTTAATTTTCCAACTTGATGCTCCCTTTGCATGTTCCCCCATTAGTCTTCAACTTGGTGCTAAAACTTGTCTCTCATACCTAAACAATGAGCTCCAAAAAGGAAGGCTACCTGTGCATGTAACTCTGATCTCCTTTGTGATTTCTTGTGAAGTTGTTCTATACGCCACAAAGTGGCAAAGATCATGCTAAACAAATAGAGGGGTGGAAATGGATGTAGTGTTCTCTCTGAAAAAGAGCTTGGCAATGTGGGAAATGGTTGGCAAATGCTTAGGGACAAAGAGTGTGTGTATGGGAGCAAGGGTGAAGGAAAGGTTGTTTGAGTGGCCGCATGAATATGCTGAATGAACTGGCGGTGAACCGCATGACAAAATGATAATCTTGTTAGGAATGTGGATCACAAAGTATGGAGGTATGGTGGCAGCTTCAACCTCGCTCAGAAGGGAAATGGAGATGGGGGCGGGCTTGGGATGGATTTTTACAACTCGAAAGCATCATATGTTTGTGGAGTGTTTCTCAAGGGGTGAACTCAGATGGTAGCGTGTGACCTCGCCATTAGCTTCTGCTACGTTTTAGTTGTCCGCTTTGCTATTTTCTCGAGAAGCACACATATAGTTAGGAAAGCAAGTGAAGTACCTGTATAAAAAAGTAAACCTAGGCCTGGGGCTAAGTCCCATCTATCTCAAATTCAATTTTAATTTTCCAAAGACTATTCATAAATAGGACTCAAGGCAAATATGTTGCTGCCAACACTTTAAGTGAGGATAATAAGGGATTTGGCAATTCTTGCCACTGGGAGGTCCTTGAGCTACTAAGACTCCCCAAAACTTCTACCAACACCTCTTGTAACTCCTCCCATAGTGATTTTAAACTTTCTGCAATCTCCCGCCTTGTTCCATCACTTTGACACAAGTTCTCCGACATTTTGCGCCTTGTAATCGCGGAGTCAGCCTTTGCCATGGTGGTATATCCTCAGCTTTCTTTACCGTAGATCGTGATTTTCAAAGAGATCATAATTCGTGTTCTTCAAGTCGCATCAACCCAATGAACCCGGCCTGCAAAAGCATCCTCCATTTTGAGGTTAATAATATAAAAGCATTCTAAAGAAGGCAATTTAACTCTATAGTGCAAAGATACCAATGCCATAAAACTAAACCGAATGGGGTATGCTTAGTAGCATGCTTTGTGGTGTCTCAGAGGGCCCATAATTTACCGCTTAACCTTAAATGCCAATCCTTTATGGATATTTTCGCATCGCTTTTAACTGACTTGGCACCTTTGGTTTGTTGACTCCCACCGGCCATTCCTCACAGGATAATATACCGAATCCCCTTTGCATGTTTGATCTCGAGGGTGCAGCGCGTAGGCTGTCAACTACTTGTACTGACAACTGTGAACCTCCTCATTCCTGAGCATTAGCTTCCGTGGGAATGCCAACCGCACATATATACCATGAAGGAAGTCCTGCTAATGGCATCAGTTTGTCCCAAAGGGTACGTACCTTCCCCCATCTTTGTGAAATTAATCCATACCAATATAAACTCAAGAAGAGGTAATAGTTGAGGGTCTATAGACCTATAAAGTCTCTGGAAGGGTCCCGAGATAGCGGGTCAAGAATCCTTTCTTCCCAAAGATTTGCACTTGTGGCAACTTCTCATGGTTCTAAAAGCAAATTTTGAAGATCGAGGGCCACAGTAATCATTGACATCTAAGTATCTTTTGGCAAATTTTCTGTGTCTCAGCAAAGTGACCTCCATATACACCCTCAAGTAAGGTGCTTCTTAGTACTCACCGGTGCTGTCCAGCTACATCTTAGTAAGTAAAACTCCTCTTTATTTGGGTACTCCCTGCATAAAAATATCACCAATTGGTCTCAATTTCCTTGGCCTGTCTTTGAATCTCCCGTGTGTTGGCTCGAGTTCCTCATCTCCTTTGGGAGTTCCCCTTCTCCCTTTCTGCTAGAAAAGTTTCTAATAGCTTCTGCTGCTGCCTTCTGGCAGGCCACCTGCAGCCTCTAAGGGAGTGAGGGGATGTGTCTAAATCCTCCAAGTCTCTACAAGTGCCTGTCAAAACATTAGTAAAGATAAGAACTAGGATCTTTAGATTTATGAGTTACCGGATGTCTATATCATACTCTTTTGCACTCCCTGTGCTCCACTGCATAGTTTGGCTTTCGCGGGCTTCTTTTGCAAAAAGAGTAGAGTGCAATGGGTTTTGGCTTTCATGAACACTTGAGTTTTGTCAAGCTTTGGATCAGTCCCCTCGCTTGTCAAACAAATACATCGTGAGTCAGCCAGACTTTTCTCTACAAGTATAGCATATCTCATTCCCCAAAGATTTCCACTAAAATCACGGAAAAGGTCACACAAGTTGTCTCTTCAGACGAGCAAGGCCTACAGCCTTCTTGGTCACACTCGTGGTGGTGGCTTGAAAGGGTCTAGATGTGTCCGTGGCTTGAAGTAAGGTTGACGGCAGATGGCCCCAATGATTGCCTCAAAGGACGCTTGATGTGTCAAAGGCCCTAATTTCTATGTGCATGAATCCTATTTTCTCTTTCGAGAACTTCTTCCTTACGCTTGTAAATAGATAGAATGTGTGAGAGAAATGTGGCACATGGCATCCTGTTTTTAAGAAAACTGCCAAGTGCCTAGGAAAGCTCTCTACTGTCATAGCTTTTCCTTGGGGTGGTGCCAAGTTCCCGGGGGGGTTTTCAATCTTAGCTCCCTACCTCGGATCCTCTCACGAGGACTTCATGCCCAAATCGGATCTCCTTTCTTTGAGCAAAGAAGATGCATTTTCTTGGGGTTTAAACTTACTCTTCCTACACAAAGAAATAAAGTTGTGGAGGTATGTCAAGTGTGGATTTTTAGCTTAGTATTAGATACAAATATCATCTCGTGAACTCAATAAATTAGGAGCCACCTTGAAATGCGTCCATTGCTCTTTGAAATGTGGCAGATGTATCTATACCTGGAAGGGTATCTTCGCAAGTGGCAAAAGTTCTTGGCGGCATAAAGATACAAGGTTCGCTTATTCTTTCATACCGACTGCTGGAAACCCGGCAGCCGCATCCAAGAAATTAGAATAGACTCTCCTGCAGAAATCAGCTAAGTACACCTCCCTGGAAAAGGTAAAGGGTACAGTCTTTTTATTGTTAACTTTGTTTAAATCCCTATAATCAATGCATATCCTAATGGTTTTGTTCTTTTTTCAATGTGCATAAATGCAAGATAAATCCAACTGTGGATAATGATTTCCTTTATAACTCCATCATCCTTCATTTTGAAAAGTTCTTCCCCTAATGAGATCTAACAAAGTGTTAATTCTCTTAAGCTTTTTGCAATAAACTGCTTTGATTTTTCTTTTTTATCTTAATCTCAGAAATCCATAAACACTCTCTTTATCTATTCCTAACTGCCACCTTGTAACTCCCAAGCAAAAACATCATTTTCAAGTGTTAAAAACTTAGTAAATGCTTCCCTCTCTTCTTCTTGGAAATATATCTCCCTACATACATACAAGACCCTATCTCTTCATTATTCAACTTCTCACCTTGATTTCCCTTACCACTTTTCTTAGAGCTTGCATTGATTACCAAGATTGGATAGAGTTGCTGAGTTCCTCATCCCTCCAAATCTTCCTCCTTGATGGCTCCTTCCAAATTTAGATGCTCCAAAGTACATCTCCATATAGGAATCCACGCCGTGAGTTTTCTAGTTCTCTGTATAAAATGAATTCCAAAGCAAGTTAGAAACCGCTAATGCTTTCCAGGTTTCTGATCCTTTTGTTGAGTTCTACTCTTCAAGTGCTTATCCGTATTGTCCAATCACTGCATATGAGCTGTTGAGAATCTTCAAAGATACAAGAAGGCACTCGAATAGATTAGCTTCAAGTCCCGTGAATTAGGTGCCTTATATTCGCCATATTTGCCGACTATAGGATTCTCCCCTACTCTCACAATCTATATCTGTCTTATTATTGGCAAAGTTGTGGCGAAGCTATACTCAGCTTTTGATACACCCTACCTAAACTACATGTAAGTAATTTAATATTTCTCTTTTTTTGTATACCTTTTGTAACCTCCAAGCAAGTGTGTTTTCCTTCTTCAAAAGGTTCTTTTGTGAGCTCTAAGGTGTGTAGCTTCTCCTCGTAGCCCCTGGTATGCATTTCTCCAATTTGCCTCGAATCAAGACATCTCCTCTTGAACAGCGCAGGTGATCTATACTCTACCTAGTTTACAGTAAAGTGTAATGGGGCTTCTCTTCCACCTGAGATGGTACATTCTCCCTTTGACTAAGCCGGTCTTGCATCCACAGCTTTGATAGCCATATATCTCCTAATAAAGCTTCGCAATTTCGCTTTTCATTAGCACTTCAAATGCCAAGCAAATAAATAAAATTTCAGTACTTACTTTGATTCCTTTTTCATCACATTCAAGGCTACATCACCTACCATACCTGGGGCGTTGATCGATTCTTGAGTCATAAGGATTTTGGTGATCATAGGCTTTTTGTCTACTTCCAAACGCACAGGCTTCAAGTGAGAAAGAAGGTAAGGAGATTCAAAGGAACTTCATCATAGCTACTCTTTGTTGTAACTGCTACTGTCTTGGTAGGTGGTAAAGGGGACTGTGATCGCGCCTTTTGTTTTAGCATTTGCTCAAATTATATGGGTTGGTAAAAACAATCCCGGGCTTCCTTCTCTCGTGAGAGATTTAATTCGTTTCTCTTTAGATATGTCTAATAAATTTTTCTCTATGTATGGAGCAAATTTTGCGCAAAAAGCTAATAGATCTACAATTAACTTTGCATTCTTGACTGTATATTCAAATCTACTACCATCTTTTAGAAATTTTGTAGGGAGAGGTGCCTTTGTTTTTGAATTTCCGCCTATGAATTAATTCTCGCTTTGGTACCGAGGGCTCTCTTGTGTACGCGATTTCCTTTTCTTTTCTCTGTGCTTTAGCTTCGTAGTGGATACTTTTCTTTGCAGGTGTATCTCGCGGTGATCGCCCCTTTATTTCAGTATGCAGGTTTTAATTGTGATACAAATGTGAGTTCTTTCTACCCATACCAAATGGCGCCATAGGCTCTATATCACCGTGACTGCATCGGCCCCCCAAAGTAGCAGGAAGGCGCTTATTTCACCTTGCCTCGCTAAAATTTACCTTAGCCGCACGTGCTGTAGAAATATATGCTGTGTGATACAAATATAATCATATATCCACCTCGTGGTACCAATATCCGTGAGATGTAAGTACCATCAAAAGATCATATATAGGGGTCCTACCCAAGGCTCACTGGGATGACTGGCGGTTGGCTTGGGGCCTCTGGCCCAGCCAGGCATGTAGCCCATGGTGCAGCTGGATCCAAGGTGCCTGAACATGGGTATAGTTGCTGTCCAATTCCACCTCTCCCCCGTGTGCACACATCACTTTGGCAAGAGTAGGTCAAAAGTGTTTGACCTCATCAGAGCTCCGGCCGGAGCCAAGGGCGACCCTGGCCCCATCCTCCTGGGCCCACAAGGTGAAGGGATCACCTCTCCAAAGACCGCCATGCCTCACCTGCTAAGGACTGCAGAGTGCTCTCGGACCGAATCACCCTGGAAAGTGTACACCACTCTACTGGTGTCGAGTCCATGCCTCCCACTCGCACTCAGCAAGCCATTAGACCTAGCCACAATGATCCCCTGTAGGCCTCTTAAGTACACCAGAGGGACTGCTCAAGAGTCGTGACATGAACCCTCTTAGCTGGGCCTCCTGGGCCCCTCACCAAAACTGTGTGTGCAGTGATTCTGCAGACAAAGTCGAATCTATGTTAGGGGAGAGGCTAACCCAGGACACCTACCAAGTTTGAGGTCTCACCCTCTTCCAATACAGGAGAGCCCACAGAGCATAGCACCCATATACAATACAAAGAGAGCTAAAAGAAACGGATCTAATCTTAAGGGCCAAGTAGAATTGTGCTGTCTCTTTAGTTAGAGTCTGCATTCTGTAGAGGTCTAGAGGAATGCCAGTGGCGGGAGGTAATAAAGCAAACCCCATCATATAAGGACTCAAAGGTTTAGACTATTAATCTGGACTACATACCTGATCCTTGAGTGCCCTTCCCACTGAGTTCCAAGGCACACTGGCCACAGACCAACCAGAGGCGGCCGGCCTCCGGGCAGCCAGCCAGCCTCAAACCCCATGGACGAAATGGCAAGTAGTGGTTTTCCCCTAAATCAATAGACAAGGGTTTAGGGTTAGGTCGCACTATCCCTTCGGCGCATGTGGGATACCTGGGACGGCCTACTTCGCTTTTTGCACGGTTAGGTGGCAAATGTGTCGGCATGGAAAGGTGTGTTTGGCATTAATGTGCATACGGTAAAATGTGCACATAATAATAATGCACATGGGGCCTAGTAAGCGTTCCTAGGGCGGCAATGCATCAGCTGGCCTGTGGGCGGTACGCGCTGGATGTATAGATAAAAGGCCCCGGGATCGTAGATAATCGCGGCTGGAACGCTACATTCTACCTTTGAAATGGCGCCGGCCCGCAGTGATCGCGGGTTCTCCCCACCTCGGGACGCGCGCTGCCAACTCGCAGAAATTCAAATTTGATGCATACAATATACTACTATAATACCTACATTTATTTAAAATTACCCTAATGTAATATTTTGAACATTACTTTAACTTATGAAATCACTTACCAATCTATAACATCCTTAAAACAAGTTACTCAACAATTCACCTTATCCCCGACAATTTAATTCTCCTATCAAAATTTTAACATTTCATATATAATTATCGCTCTCGAGTGATTTCTATTCCTTTGAATACATTCCACAAAATTTGTGTTGGTAAGTCTTCGTAGGGGTTTGACTCCTTGCCTCCGTGTGAAAGCCATGGCTCAGCAGTGTCGCATTACCACAAGTAGTGCATTTAATTACATACTAAAATTTTTGGTTATATGGGTGACCACCCCACCTATCTACATGGATGGCTAATTTTGCCAGATAAAGAGGGTGAATCTTTCCATTATGGCTTTCGTGAGATAAAGGCTTATGCCTATATGCCATGCCTACAATTCTAGTTGCCTGGGCCATGGAGGATATCCTCCTTCCCGGGGACATATGGGGCGGGAAGGATAGATTCCTCCTGGACAAAGCAGGTATATATATATAGCAAAGCCTTCCTAATACTTACCTTAATGACCTCTTTCTTCATATCACTGTGTGGGACATGGCGACTTTCTAATCTACCTTCCACTCATCCAAGCTAAAATACTCTGGCCATGCCTACATCACATTACACCAATACCAGAGATCACTGTGAGTGGTCCCATCATCTAGCCAAACGATGCTAATCGGAGCAATTTAGTATAGCTGTATGAGATTAAATCTAACTACATAGAATTAATCTACACAAATCGGTTGGCGCCCGAAATGATTTTTCGAGATGACCTGCCACCCCACCACCGCCCAGCAACCTGCGGGTAACGCTTTACCAGATCTTCTTGGCACCCATGTCGCTGCTCTTCCACCTGGGCAAGTGCTCACTTGGACCAGCCATTGGAGGTTCCTCGACTCCTGCTTCTGGGTTGGGCTTTATCAAAGAACCACCTGACTATTTCCAGCCCTCCGCTACTCTAAATAACGCTTGAGGTCCAAGACTTCACCGATTGAGTATGCTTCTTCAAATAAACTTACGTGGAAGACCTTATGAATAGAAAATGCAAGTTTAACTTCTAGAGACGGACCATCATTCTCTTGACTATTCTCAAGGGTCCAAATTCCACCTTGGAGCAAGCCTGCACCACCGGCGCGGAGTCACCGCCCAATTTTGACTTTGTTTACATCGCCTCCAACCTCTAACTTCCACCGCCTCATTGCCTTGCCATGTCTTCCGCCGACTTCTATCATGAAGCAGATATCCCTAACGAAATGGCTGCATACGCTCTGATAACATCTCATTGCTAAATCCCTCAAATTTTGACACGGGGTTGTGCCAAGTGTCCTGAGTTAGCATTGAGCAGCCGTAATTAATCGCAATCTACATATTTGGATGACTCCCGCTGGTGCATAGGCAACCTACCTGGCGGAATAAATTCTTCCTATACCTTTTGCTTATTCTGTATATAGTTCCAGAAAGTATGTCCTCTGTAATCCAAGTAATGGTCCGCTTTCCGCTTGGCAGCAGTATCCGGCCTGGGATGATATATGCGGGCCTGATAGCTTTGCCCAATGTGTCGAAGAGGTCTCGCTGCGCCCATGAACTGGATCCTCGCCGAGATAATCTCCCCTTTGGCATGCCTGCAGTTTCCTCGGCATCTTGGGTGGTTTTGGCTGGGGATCTATAGCCGTGACCGTGGTCCCGTAAGCGTACAAATAAAGCGTACCTTCGGCAACCTGCACTACTACCATCAAGGCATCCTTCTACCGCCCCCGCAGCCCCGTAATGAAACGCGTTGATCACTCCTACCAGCGCTGGGTACCGCTTAATGGCTCGCATGCCCCGGAATCTGCCGCCCTTCGGCCTCACATATAGCCGAGACCCCCGGCGTAGCGAAGCTACCCGCTTTTCATTCCCCGCCACATACCGCCAGACTTTTGGAAATATATGTTTTCGAATCCTGTATGGCTAGCTACTGTTGTGTGTGTGCCATGGAGGATCACCTCTACCTCATGATTCTCGTGTGCATGCTCTGTTCTTGTTGTGCACATGCTGCTCCTTCTAAAGTATGGAGCCAGCCAGCTTCCCTGCTCTTTTATCCTGCTCTAGCCTCCTTAGAGGCTACGGTCATACCTCAAACGGCATCCGCTAAGGGGACTCTTCTAATCTTCTTACCAAAGTCGGCTGGAGAGCGCTTAGTATTGCATTGCAATGCCTCTAGTTGTCAGGTGCCTGAGAGCGGCATCCACACCTAAGCATTGAGTTTCCCCGCTTGTAGACTATATCAAAGTTATAATTTCTACAACCTGACCCACCTTCTCCGGCTTCTGTGTTAAGGTGTGGCTAAGGCGGAATGTATACCGGAGGGGTTCTTTGTATGGTCTCAGACCCACCTGAACTTCCTTCCAAAGATAGTGCTCCAAATTTAATGCCTCGGTACAAGTAATTCCTGATCGTGCGCCGTATGCTGCTTCTCGGCCGCCGCTCATCTTCCTCGAGTCAGGCTACCAGCACGCCTCTTTCTGTATGTGAGTAATCGCACTCCTGGGTAGGCTATCTTAATTTTACATCCGTGGCTGGGCGTTTATCTTTCTCTGGGTCCGCAGTGGCAGACCGGGGCGCAGCATGCCTCTGCATGTAATCTAAACCCCGCTTGGGCTTTCTGCGCTAATGCTCCACCCTTTCACTCTCTCTTCTCCTACTGCTAAGTCCTCATAATGCCGCCATCTTAGCAAAAGTTCTTCTACGAACTCTCAGAGTACCGCTAGGCCGTAGGAAAAACTTCAATCTCATGCATATCTCTTCTGCCGCCACCAGATCTGGCCAGCTTCAATCTTAAGGTATCCGGCCGAGATTCCTCTCCGCTTGAGACTACATGAACAAGGTATTCCCACCTTCTCCGCCATGGCAGTACTTCGGCTAACTCTTGGCTTAATAACCGTGCCTTCCTTCTAACTTTTCCAAAAGACTCTTAAGGTTAGTGATGCTCTTCAAGGGATTCGCTATACACCCGTGTAATGCCATCAAAAGAAAAATCTACTGGGCAGGTGTCTGTAACTCTCGAAGATACCGCTGCTCGCGAGCTCGCAAGGAACGCTTGGCTGGCGCCATAAGCCAAAAGTGCATTACCGTGGAATTCAGATAAAATGTACTCGCCTCCCGGGAAGCGAATATCTCTTTCCTTCATCCTGGGATCTCTGAAGTATAGCCCAATTTTTAAGTCGAATTTTGGCGGGAAGACCTTTACCTTGAGCCATCCATCAAGCCATCTCATCCCGGCATACTTGTTCTCATGGTGTGCTGCCCAACCGCCGCATAGTCTATGTAATATCCTCAAAACCGCCATCCTTCTTGATGGAAAAAAGTGAATGGGCGCCGTAAAATCTACAAATGGGTCTAGTGAAGCCTAGTCGCAGTAAATCCCCGTAATTGCTTCAGCTCCGCTACAACTCGCTGGGCTGCCATTCTAGGATGGTTTCATTTGTCGGTTTTGTTCTGCCTTCGAGCGTGCTATATTCCCACTAATTCTATAAGGAGGAAGTGCTCTTGATCTCATCCTCGAAAAGAGGTCATGGAACTCCGCGGATCAAGTTAGCTAGCCTGCTTCCTTTAACTTGCTTCAGCACCTGTCTCTTTTGCTTTCTTCGATCGGCCTATCAATCTCTAAGCCAGTGATGTATGCTACCCGCCGCCTTCTTGATGTAATTTGGAATGTACCAAGCAGGAAGAGTATAAGTAATCGTGATGATGGGAATAAATCTCTTTACTGATCCTGCAATGATCTTGCTGCTGGGGCATTACCTTCCGCTTCCATAATCAATAATGGCCCCCGGCCGGGTCCAAGATAATTCCATTCCTAAGTGATCAGCTCACTGCCAATGCCTATTACCTCCCCATCCGATATTAATCCCCGGGCAAGCCGGGGAGTCGTAAAATTAATTCTTTACCCGCCAATCACCGCCACATCACTCATGGAGACAACGTGGTCCTTGCCAGACTTAGTGGCTCTAACTTCAACACGAAACCGCATTCGCTGGGATGCAAAGCGCAGCTACCTCTCAGCCCATCGTATGACTATGTATAATTTGCATTGGCCTTCCAGGTAATCGCGGGAGTTCACTGTACCGCTCTCTCGCCGCTTCCGATCTATTATGTTAAAGATATACACTCCACCCCTCAATGTAGTCAGCGGGCTTCGGGCCAGCCAGCCAGCTGCCAAAGGTAATACTGTCCCACCCAAGCAACTCGGGCGCAAAGCTGGCACCATGACGAGGGGCAGCCTCTGCCATTGCCCCATGGCCTCGGCCTCGGAAGTACCTGGGCGCAGCCATTTTCATGCACTCCCCGCTTCTCTTCCTTGGGCATTGCCTCGCAAAAGGACCTCACCTTGGAGTAGTTTGACCCTTCCCGCTTAGTCTCGGCGACACCCGCTTCTTCTCCCCGGGCCGCTCTCTCGCTGCCCTATGGGCTCGAATGGATTCTGATCAGCCGCCTAGGGGCAACCCACGCTGCCTGCCTTTATCCCCGGGTGATATCGCCCGCCCCGCCATTCCGCGGTACCCCCTGCTCCCGTGCTTGGCTTGCCTGACTCCGCCTCGAGCATCAGGCCTTAGGCTTCATTGCCTACAAGCCATGAATTTCGCTCACCCCCAAATGCCCCACCTGCATGTTTTTCAACATTGGGTACATAAAGCCTTAGCCTTCCTCTCTCAGATATTTTGGACTGATGGTTATTTTATTTAACCTCGTGAGGACCTCGTGACTACAAATGGACTCAGGCTCTCTGGGACGTGACACTAGTTTTAGTGCAAACTTTCAATTTGAGTAAGCATCCCCGCCAACCCGTGGCCTTGTAATTCGCCTTGAAAGCCTAAGGCCCTCCGGCATTGGTTTGCGTGTAATCTACCTCTTCCTGTGAGTCGAGGCTCCGTGTCCCTTTGTCAGCCCATCTATGGGTGTGGCCCTCGTGCCTCAAGGCTCCTGTGGGGCTCCCTCGCTTCCATCCGCCTTTCCCGGGTCTTGGGCTCCGCTTCTCTTCTCCCTTCTTCCCTGAGGCTCTGAGTCCGGACTGAGTTTCTCGAGGCCTGAGGATCTCAGCCGGAGTGGGACCTTCCCTTCTCTTGCTCCTCTCTTCTGTCTCTTTCCCTCAAGCCTGAAGCCGATGCTTAAGGCAGAATCGAAAGGCTCCACTCCCAACCCGCCTCCCCAGCTGCCAAAGCAAGGCCTTCCATCTCAGGCTCAAGCACCTCATTCCCTACCCTGAGGGCTTCTCCTCGGGGCCATGGGTCCAATTTCTGCAAAATGTGCTCCCTTGCCGGGGTGGCCCAGCTGAGATCGTTTCCATATGGTCTCAAGGCTACACGCCCAGCTCTAGGGCCTCTTAGCCGTGCATACACATAAGTAGCCTGTATGTGGCTATAGTTAGTTTTATTTGCTCTTTGTATGATATATGTGATGTTGGTATAGTTGTGGTCAAAATACATCAAATAAAACATTTGAAGCGCAAAAAGTAGTTATATTCATATAATATATGTTAATACAAAGACTTAGATCAAGATTCCTAACTATCTTCCTTGATATCAGTTTAGGATGGATTATCCTCTAGGAACTTCTTCACTTAACACAGCTCCACCCAATGACCGGGTTCCAAGGGACGCGATCAAGATCCCCGCAGCTCTCGCCAACTCTTCTATCCCGGCGTACGGAGTAGAGAAGCAAGTACACGCGCCTTCTCCCCAACTGTGGCGTAGCGGCGGTTCAAAACAATGAAAGGCAATGCTTCTCTACCTAGGATGCTACTCTTGCGGTTGAGGCCATACGCACAAAGCCCGCACTCAAAGATTTATACCTTCCCTCTCGCTTCGCTCTCCGAGCGTTAAGCAAACCCGCCGCCTATACTCCCTTTCCCCTCGCACTGCAGGAGGTTTCACATGTCGCTTAGGAGCAAAAAATTCTTCGCCTCGACACACTCTGGCCAGGGCTTCACAGGTGGATGCCTAGCCTGTGCCATCCGAGCCTTCTCAAGTCTTGCCACCTGGTTCTCAGCTTTTGCCACCGCCTTCCGCTGGCCTAGCCTCACGTGAGTCTTCATCCTCTTCCGCCTCCCTCCCTGCCCTCTCTCTTTCCTCTCTTGCTTCCTCACAGCCTGCATCGTGTAAGGATTGCAGCCGGCCAGGGCTAATGGGTCCACGCCCATGGGTGGAAATGGAGGCTCTCTCTCCTATGGGGTTCCTTTTATCATGGGTAAGAAAAAAAATTGCTAGGCAAAGGTTGAAAGATAGGCGCATTTGGTCCTGCTGATACTGTGACCATTGGCTCGTATGGCTGGCCTTTGTTTAGATACTCGTAATGTTTGGAAGACGCCTAAGGTCAGCTTTGAAGGGATTGCCTAGGGAACAAAGTGGTAGCCTACGCAAGGTGGGAAGCTGTACCGGCTTGATGGCCTACCCTAGCTTGAAATTCTCATGACTGCTTATAGGTCAGTTGCGGCAAGGTTGCTTGGACATCTATCTCCTTCCTAAGACACGGAAATTCCCCACTGAAGGCCAAGCCAGCAGTATGAGTAGCTGACGGTACCTGGCCACCAGCTTTAAATCGAGGAGGTTATTCATGAGTTTAGTGAGGAAGAGAGTAGTAAACGATTGCAAAAGTCGAGGAGTTGGAAAAATCCTGCTAAAGGCAAGAACAAAATTTGGAGGGTGCTATGTGTAAAATAAGGGTCTATTTATAGAAAAGGGAAAACCCTAATTTTGTTGAGACTTGGAAAATTTTTTGGGTTGGGCAATTTTAGCCTATCATCGAGGTCAAAATGGGAGTTTGAAGACTAATTTAAGGGTTTGGGCATGACTGATTACCTAAGGATGCTAACACAATAAAGTTGAGGATCATTTGGACAGTGCGGTGAAGAAATGGTAGAGGTCTCATATTGGCAAAGCTCAAAAACACACTTTAGTTCTTGACCAAGCGCGGCGTGAGACATCAAATTCCATTTTGATCAAAACGGTCCAATTTAATTAACAGGGGTGTAAGGATGACTTGACTCATCAAATCGAGGTAGAATTGACCCCTTATTTGGTCAATTTAGGTTTTTTTGGGCAAGTTTGGACAAAAGGTCTCCGACTAAGCCTGCGCCTCGTCCAAAACTAAAGTTTGGTTTCTTGACCGGTGACGACATTGAACATACCTTCGGTCGATGCGCAAATGTCCTATTTCACTAAAACAAGTACTGAATCACATTTGGTACACATAAAGTATTCAAAATTGATTATATTACAAATTTTTTTTTTTAACTATTTGCAAAATGTTCAGGTCGCTCCCTTGATCACCCGGTAGCAAGTTGCATATCTTGCCTCATCCGGTGTCACTTTCAAACCCATGAGCGATTACAAGCGGTCAGTCTTCAAATATTTGTACTATTTTTACGCTCATGGCTTCTGTAATGCCGATGTAGCATTCATCCGGAAGCCCTCGTAATGGTCTTGAAGTCACCGCATCACTTCTCGACTAGACTGGGCAAAGGGAGCGCGGGGGATTAAGGAGGCCATAAGCTGCTTGGCCCCAGAGTCACTTAGAATCTCCGTGGAGTGCCCTCTGCTTTCGGCCTCCTTCCTTCGGGTAAGCTTCTTTTATCGGGGCTTCTTTCTGACCTTGGGGCTTTGCATACTTCTGGGCCTTAGGGTCTGGCCATGGTTGGGTGTCCCTCTCATGGTTCTCAAGACCCTATTCTCCGTAGTAGGGAGCTGTAAGCTTCCTACCTCTACATGTGTTTCTCCCTTGCTCTCATCTTGCGCTTTATAGATTTTGACCTTTGGCCTGCGGAGAGCACACGACTCGCAGCCGTGGATAGGCTTTCCGCCTCACGGTTTCCTATAAGGAGGGGCTTCTGTGATTTCTGGGTCTTACTGCCTCCCCCGGGCTTCGGCGCGACCGCCTGTACTACCTCAGCCGGGGCCGGGGTTTGTTAGAAGAGCTTCTACCCTCCTGCAAGGTTGGGAAGTCTCTGCCTCTGAGGAGTCTCAAGGGCTGACTGCGGCCAGCCTGGATGACGCATCTCGGGGGTTCCCGCCCGCCCCCTCGCTATTTCCTTCAAGGCACTACCACCTCTCCCTTGCCTCTCTCTTCTCCCTCACAGCCTCTCCCTCTTCCCTCCTCTTTTGCTTCCTACTGCTTTTGCTCTCTCCTCTCCTCTCTCGTGGTTTCCTCAGTAATCCATGCCAAGGATGAGGTCTCTCTTCTTCGCTTGGCTCTAGAGCCTTGGCCCGTGCTGTGCTCTCTTGCCTTTGTTCTTCTTTCCTGCTACCCTCTCCTCTCCCCTCGAGGGATTCTGCTGGGTCGACTGCAGGAGGTGTCTCTCCTCCCTGCCTTGAATCTCCCGGGCTTCATCTCCTCGTAACCCCCTTTGTCTTCTCATCCATGGAAGCTCTGATGCTACTTATCTGACATCCAGCACTACCGATTGAAAATATCAATCGGGGACGGGGAGCAAGTGTATCTTGATCTCCTGGATGCCGCCCCCTCGCCATACATGAATCTTCTTGGTGTTTTTCCTCTCTACCAAGCATCCGGCCAAATAAGGTTGGCGCCTGCGTGGGAGCCGTGGTTTTGCCCCCGGGCGCGGCTTCCGGCAAATGCAGCGGTTCGTGCCAATGCTTGTGGGCTCATCGATCGGATATCGGCCAAAGGCCGCCTAAAGGAGCTCTGGGAGCAGATTTCTAAAAATGGGAAACGTCAAATGAGGGTCTACTTCTACTTATAGCTTGGCAATTTTAGGTCAAAATTCAAATAGCTCTATTCCCCAACATGCCAAGGCACCTATTTACTTAAAACTTACACTTATTTCAGACTTTTTTCCTACTTATTGGTCTCATGTGTGAACGTTCAAAAATAAAGTTTAGTTTTTTAGTCCAGCGCGCTAGGCGTGGATCTTACATTTTTTAAGTAATTTAAGTAATTTAAACATGCTATTCTAGCTAATTAGACCTTGGAACTAGCCTTACCATATTACTTTTGTCAAATTCATTAAGTTTAGTGTGTTCTTATTTATGTTCATTAGTAGCTCAGCTCCAAAACTAAAGTGTAGTTATTTGACCAAAGTAGCAGCGGTAATGACTACTCTTACCTCGGCAGGCTATTTTGCCTATTCTTTTAGTCTTATTACTGCCTAATCTACTTAATCAAGTATAGCTTAGTATAAATTCAAGGCAAAAAATGAGAAAATTTTCCCAATTTTCGAGGTTTGAGGATCCTACTGCTAGTAAAGCATCGGGGAGTATGTGGCTGCTTTGTTCTTGGTCTCCCAATACACACATTATTGCTCGATAATTAATCAAGGTGGACGTCCTCTACTCAAGCATTTGCCTCACCGTATACAAAATGAGTTCTCTCCCATACCACCCATAGCCATATGTGGCTCCCATATATCACACACTGCATCATTCCAAAGTGGGAAGAGTGAAGGGTCATTTTACCCCTGCCTCCCTCGTGGCCCTACCTAGGCTGTGGGCGTAAACATACATCTCGGTATACAACATAATCATATATCCTCAAAAGGGTGGTGCATCAACATCTGCATGGAGATAATGACATCATACATGGGGGTCCTACAGGCTGGGACCAGGGATGGGTGGCCCGGACTTGCCTCGAGTTCTTCTTGGGGGAACCGAAATTCATGGCAATGGATTTGTGAGCCTAAGAACATGGCATAGGGTTGTCCCACTCCATCCGCCCTCCTGCCGCACACTGCGGTAGGCTGAGAAAAAGTGTAGGGTTGGTTGCCCCATGGGATGCATAGCGAAGGGGCTATTCATGAATCTCATCCCTCCCGGTTGGGTGGGGCAGGGAAGGGATCCCTCCCTCGGAGATCACATCTTGACTCCAAAGGTGGCTAAGAGGCCTTGCCGATCTTCGGCCCGTACCAACTGGAAAGTGTACTGCACCACTTCACGGGATGTGGAGTCCATGCCTCCACAGCACTCAGGTAAGCCATTAGACCTAGTCCTGATGATCCACGGTAGGCCTTACACACGGAGAGTGGAACAGGCCAAGGGACATGAACCCCCTTCTTAGCCCGATGGCCCCTTCACCCCTGGCCGGTGTGGTTCTTGTACCTGGGCGAATCTATAGTGTGCTGGGGAGGCTAATCTAGGAGCATCTACTGCCAAGCTTGGGGTCTCTACCCCTTCCCAATACAAGGATCATCCATATACAACACGAGCTAAAGAACTAGATCTAATCTATGTCCTTAGAATTAGGTTCTTTAGTTAGAGTCAGTATCTAAGGGTCTAGATAGTTGCTAAGGGCGGTAATATAGGCTAAACCCTCTTGGATATTTGGAAGAGGTTTAGACAATTAATTCGAAACTACATACCCTGATCATGGTGGCTCCTCTGACACGGAGGTTCCACCATCCTGCTGAATTGCCAGAATCAAGGAGAACTAATGGTGCAATTAAACACAAACTCGAGGCGGTTTGGCTCACAGGCGCCAAAGCAATCTCCTAAAACCTTATGGGCGAAAATGGCAAGTTAGGGTTTTCCTAACCTAAATAGACAAGGTTTAGGGCTGGGGTTTCCAATTATCCTTTAAGCATGTGGGATAATTGGGAATGAACCCACTGCCTTTAATGGTTAGGTGGCAAAATGTGCCCCACATGGAAAGGTGTGCCCGCATTAATGTGCACATTGGTAAATGTGCACATTAATATCATCACATACCTGATAAGTTGCCCCCTAAGGGCTACCCATGGCGCTACGTCGGTCCGGGGTGGCGTGTCTGCGTGGCAGGGCGTCACAGTGTCGTCACGGGGACCGTATCTTTGTCTTTGGAGCGTCCACCGATATCGATGGAGGAAGAAGACTTCGGGTCTTGAAAAATATTTTTTCTTCTGCCAAAACTTATGAAGCACTTAGCTCCACTTTGGCCTTAGCTTTTCTTTTTGCCTAATAAAATATTCTTTGACACTACATTTATCTTATTGAGTGTCCTATGGCTTCTTGAGAAAGCCTGAAGAGACACTCTTTACTATAGTGCCCCTTCTTACCACATTTAGACCGTCCTATACGTGATGATGCGGGGCCATGGTGTTTTACATTGAAGTGAGCACATCTTTGCTGGATAAACTCTCCTCTTTGGTGGGTGGCCTTCATTTCCATAAGTTGTTTGGTGACCTCGGCCCGAGCCTCGATGACTTTCTTGAGTCTGATCTATATCGACTCGGAGCAGTTTTGCATCATCGGTCTTAGGCTTTTTTTCTTTTTGGATAGCATAGGCAGTGCGGGGGCGAGAGCCTATGTATTCTTAGGTCATAATCAGGGAAAAAAGGATCATTGGAAGCTTACCAAGTCATACGGGAGGGTAGGCTAGCATTTGAGGAGGCTTCAATTGATCTTGTAAAAGCCTTTTGTATGGTGTCAAAACCTTCTTGCTTCTCCCGACTTGACATTTTCACAGCCAAACTTCGAGGGTCTGCTGCCCAATCCCACGATAAAGGGCAACCAAATGTAAAGTGTGATTAGGCACCTTGTGGACTTGGCACTTGGTGAGATAGCAATTAAACCTTTCAACATATTGGTGAATTGTTTCACCATTTTTAATATGAAAGTTACTGCGCTCAAAGACCAAATCTTGAGGCTCAGAACTCTACTAAACCTGGTCAAGAACTTCTTGACAATCTCTTCCAGTGTTAGCACCATCACTAATCACATATTCTAACCAAGCTCTAACCTCTTCATTCTTAAAAGCATTTCTTGAATTGACAAACTTACTTCCCTTCTTGTAGCCATACTCTTGGTAGTATTCTTCAAAGGTTTTAGAAAGTTATTGGCATTGATGCTTGGCTCAAAGTAGGAATAAGTAGCAACATTGAGCTCAAAAACCATTTGGTAGGGTAACATGCGGTATTGAAGATGACTCGGGGGTTTCTACGGTGGCTCGGTATGTTGTTAGCATCGACCCAATTCTCCAGAAGGACCATGAGTTCCAAGATCCGGGTAAGATCTCCGTAGGACCTCCAAGATGTTGAAGGTATTCCTGGCAAACCCTTCAACCTCGGTGGTTGAGAACCTCCAGGGTTGCTTAAGGCAACCAATGCTGTAGCTAGATCCCCGCCAAATCAACTCAAATTTGCTTGTGAACAAACTAACCCTAAACAAAAACAAGCATCCACCAAACTTTGATTGCCAAATGAGATAGGAAGATTCTTTTTGATGGAAACACTTGCAATAGATCCTCGAGAGACTACGGAAGATTCTTGCAAAGTCAAAGGCAAAAGGTTGACGAGAACTAGGTGAAAATATGCCTTCCTTTGGGTCAATTTTTGGTCAATAGAACCGGCGGCAGCTTCGAATTTGCAGATGAGAGAGTGTGGAGGATTCTTTTAGGATTTTCTTTCTTTGACACCCTCTGTCTAGCATGTAGGACATGTGCATCAACTTAAAACAACGGAAAAATTGCTCTTGTGTGCAAAAATCACGGCCAGTGGCGGTCACAACGAGCTAGAAAACAAGCTTTGAGATAAGGCTCAACATGATTTTTGGACTTTTATGAATAGGAAACAGCTTGCTAGAGATGGGTGCAGGTGTAGGTGAACAAGACTTGATACAAAATGTTGTTTGGCTAATTTTTTTTATTTTAGAATGAATTTCCAGTAACTAAACAATGCAGTAATGAAATATGCACTCTAGATTAATATTTAAACCCAGATAAGTTATACAAACCACAGACACTTTTGTTGTTGAGACTTCGGACCACTGCTATATGGCATAGATGGTGCTTCCAATACTCGAACTTTGGATCAATACAATGCACACAACTTCAAATTTTCATTTAAAGGAGCTTCCAAGGTTTACAATGAATGAATTCCCCAGCAATTTGGCATAGGAAAATTCACGAAATGTATGAATCAAAGGTAATACATAACTTCAAAGGATAATATAAGACCTTATTGCATCAGATCTTCAAGAAATCTGACACAAGGAGGCAATGCAGGTTCAAGCAGAGGTCATTCCAATCGGTGGGATCTTGGATTTGATCACTCAAGGCAACGTATGGTGCTTTCGAAGAATCCTGAAGCGATCATTCTCTTTAAACCCGAGCAATTTCTGGTGGTTCTTGGTGAAATAGATTGGATTTGGCCTTTTATGCCTGCTAAAATTTTTCTTGACCTGTAGAATAGTCAGTTGAGGTGTTGTAGCCATGATTGCCTTAGAAGTTGATGTCCCCTTTTCGAATGAAACCCCTTACGTGGCTCGATTTCTATCTCTGACAGTAACAAATGGAGTTTTTATTGTTCTTGGCGAAGTTCTTGGCATGAAAAGGGTTAAATCGGGCGGTTTGGTCATGATTTGCACTGTTAGTTAGGCTAGATTTCTAGATCTTGCCATCAATTTTTCTTAGGGTTCTTGAAGAAAAAACCGGGATGAATATCCCAGGCATCTGACAAAAAAAGACTAGGCCAGGATTTCCACCGCTGGTGAAATGGGGTTAGCGAGAAAATGAAGTGGATTTTTTTTTTTTTTTTTTGGAGGGGGAATCAAAGTAATTTTTGCAAGAATGGGGTGTGGCGTGAATCCCTAGAATGCCTAAATCAAAAGGGCTAGATGTGGTCAAAATGAAAAGTTTTGACCATCTTTTTCATGGTGTATAAGGTGAAGTGGCATAAGGGTGATGACTTGGCAATGGTGATGATGTGGCATGGTGATGTGGAACGCAAGGTGTCAAAGAAAGTTTCCCTAGGTCAAATCTTGATGAGGTATACAAAAGTGTAAATGACACGTGTGAGGTGACTTGATGATGATGTGGATGAAGTGTAAATGATCTTGATGGTGAGGTGGCAATGAATAAAGACTTTTCGACTTTGACCTAGCCTTTTTTCGAGCTAATCAACTTAGGCTCTTTGAGACTTGGTCTTTGACCATTTCTTTGGTCTTGAACCAATGATATGATGAATTTTTTGACCTTCCCTTTCCCTTTTAGAGAGAGAATGACGAAATTGGCTTGAAAGTGACCATCCTGGAGTAATTTTTTCAAGCTTCTCATGTGCATGGTGATGGATTATGAAGTGTGTATGTGATGGATGTGTTCACATGGTGCATGAGCATGAAGTGTGTGAGATTTGACCTAGGAAAAAAGACTTTGAGCTATGGAAATGGGATGAAGAAGGGATATGAGGTGTGAGTATGGATGTGAACAATGCCCTTTACCAACTTGGATGCTCCTTTGCATGTTCTCCATTGGTCTTCAACTTGGTGCTAAAACTTGTCTTCATACCTAAACAATGAGCTCCAAAAAGGAAGGTCTTGTGCATGTAACTTGATCTCCTTGTGATTTCTTGTGAAGTTGTTCTTGTCTTTGCCCGCAGTGGCGGCACCTTCTCTCTCCACCTTTTTTCCTCTTTCCGTTTTTCTTGTGCTCTTTTTCCCTTCCCTTTCTCTTCCCTTTTATGGTCCCCTTCCCTTCCCCTTCTTTTCTCTTTCCTTTTTCCGCCTTTTTTTCCTTCCCTTCTCTCCACCTTTTTTCCTCTTTCCGTTTTTCTTTTCACCATGCTTTTTTCCCTTCCCTTTTTCCCCTTTTCTTGTGCCTTTTTCCCTTCCCTTTTCCCCTTTCTCTCTCTCCCTTTTTTCCCACCCTTTTTTGCCCTTCACTTTTTCCCTTTCCTCAGCCCCTTTTGCTTTTCCCTTTCTCAAGCTCATGACCAATCATTGGCGTAGAAAGTCGTGTGATAAATCTCGGCCTTGAATGTAATCGGATGATCTCAACCATCTAAATCGGGGTTTGATTCATGACATTCTTACACTATAACTTTAAAATATAAAACATACTTATGCTATAATAACTTTATAATATAAAAGATGCATCCTCAAAAAATAATGCATTGGCCTCTTCTTCAAATCTTCTCTCAATGATTTATTTTGCTCCCTCGGACTCGGGACATCTCTTATGAATTTCCCTATGGGTTTTACCTTCAAGTTAAAAAAACACCAACAAAGTTGGCGTGCTTGTTTCCACATGTGTAGGGCATCTCAAAGCACATGTCATTCATCCTCCACTTTGCATATCATAAGCTTTACAATACCTCATCTCATCACGAGATATCACCGAATCTCCGACTTACACCAAAGTGTCGCGGTGCTGAGTCTCATTCATTGGTCGAATGTCTAAGCAGACATACTTTCTCCCAAGTACTTGGCCTCTTGGATTTCTTCTTTATCTTTGAACTCTCGGTTTTTCATAATGACATGCTCTCTCACCCATATTGAATATCTTTGCGATGCATATATAATTCTTGAGTATTTAGCCATCACTTTCATCCATTCCTCGACAAACCTTTCATTTTGTCTCATCCATGGCCAAACATGACGAAACTCTTGTCGACCATTTCAAACCATATCTTACAAAGATATGTGGGCGGTTACACAAAGCTTTTGCCTCTACAAGCATCATACCACATTCAACCCGGCAACATATAGGTATGGAGTATGAGCTTTTATACCTAATTTAGTTCTCACAGAATTTCTCACGGGACTTTCTCTACCTTTTTCTATGCATCTGGCGCTAAGCCCGCCTCCAAACCTCATACCCATCTTATATTATAAAGTCATAGCGTGAAGTAAGTGTGTCATAAAGTTATAACGTAAGTAAGTGTGTCATGAATCAAAGCTTAATTTGGATGATTTAAGATCATCCGGTTGCATCCCAAGGTCGAGATTTATCACCCACGACTTTCCACCCAGGTTGGCCACTCTCGATCTCTTTACAAGGAAATGGAGAAGGAAAATGAACGAGAAAAGGGAAAAAGTGAAGGGAAAAAGGGCATGGAAAAAGGAAAGAGGGGAAGGGAAAGGAAAGGAAAAGAAAGGGAGGAAGGAAGGAAGGAAATGAGGACACTAAAAAGGGGGAAGAGGGAAAGGGTGAGGATGCGAGGAAAGGGAAAGGAAAAAGGGGAAGAGGAAAAAAGGTGGGAAAGAGAATGGAAAAGAGAAAGGGAAAAAGGTGGGGGTTGGGGGAGGGGAGGGAGGGGGCGAAAAGGACACTAGGAAAAGGGGAAGAGGAAAGGAGGAAAAAGGGAAGGGAAAAGGACACGGGACATAACTATGTCCCGGGCCAAAGGACTTAGGGACACATCTTGAGTTCGTCTTTAACTATCATGGACATAACTATTTCCCCGTGAATGGTAGGGACTTAACTATATCCCACGCCTTAGAGACACATATGTATCCCGACATTCTTGACTTAGGAACATATCACGCATCCCACACTACCTTTGGAACATAGTTCGGTCCTTAGAGATACAACTATGTCCCTAGTGCCATAGGGACATAACTATGTCCCACAATTGAAGGAACTTAGGAACACATCTTCATCCCATTCTCCCTTAGGGATATAGTTTAGTCCTTAATTATCGTGGACATGACTATGTCCCAGATAAATGGTATGGACTTAATTATGTTCCACATTACCTTAGGGACACATCTATGTCTGTTCTTGACTTAGGGACACATCTTTATCCCTGCGCCTTTGGGACATAGTTAGGTCCTGGGAGATACAACTATGCCCCTAGTGCCATAGGGAGATACCTGTAATGTCCCACCTTAGAGGGACTTAAAACATCTTAGGTCCCACCCTCCCGAGGCACATAGTTCAATCCTTCACTATGGTGGACATAACTATGTCCCCTTGACCCTAGGGACTTAACTATATGTCCTTGCCTTAGGGACACATCTCATGCCTATCAACGACTTAGACACAAATGTTCATCCCAGCTTGCATTAGGAATACATCTTTGTCTAGGTCATTTGATTTAGGGACACATCTTTGTCCCCGACCTTTGGGGACAGCTCGGGGCTCGAGTTAGATTGCGGGTGCTCAAATGCTATAAAGCTTGCCTCAAGGTCATGAAGGCCTGTATATTGGAAAGAAAAGATCGCAAGAGTGATGCGGTTTGTAGCTTCAAATGTGAACCTAATGCGGTTGTTGTAATAATGTATGAGCATGCACAAAAAAAGTCCATTAACTTTTTATGACATTGATATAGAGATATTACTATTATGTTTGCTCTACCAATTACATCCATGTACGTCTAAGTACATCACATAAATATACACTCATTCTAGTGTAAGTAGAAACAAACAAAGACAGTTATATAGATAGTTGTAGAAAATGTACATGCAGGCACAGAGGCTTTTTGATCCATGCTTAGAGGTGATTCAAATCACATGTATGTGTATTGATATGTCATAATCATGTGCTCCCATGGAGTCAAGAAAACCCTATTTATCGTTGTAGAAAACCCCTTTCATACGTTCCATCCATCATATCTCCACATATCTAAACCTAAGGTGAACATAAGAAGAAAAATGCTTGTTGTGATAATTTATGAGCACGCATAGAGATATTACTATTATGTTTACTCTACCAAGGTACATCCATATACATTTAAGTACATTGTGTAAATATCCTTCCTTTCTAATGTAAGTAAAAGACAAGTGAACAACGTATGTAGAAAATGTACAAGCGGACATAAGGGCACACAAGAGCACTTGACCCGGTCAACTTTGCACTCCTTGGAAGTTGTTGCTTCTAGATTCAAGTCTTCTGTTGCCTTTGGTTCTTTACCACTAAAAGCATTAATTTAAAGCTTGGTTGGTTGAAGCATAGAACTAGACTTTGTCCTATTTGCATTACAAGTTGAGGGTTTTGCCCTATATTTGGAGAAAGGAGGGAATTCTTATTTAAAGATATGTTCTTATTTATAGTTAGAAAATGGTAGTGGTGGTATAATGGTTTATATTTATAATGGTAATGTCAAATCGCCTAAGGAAGGAAGGAAGGAAGGTATTTTTATAGTCCACGGAGACCAATCCGGTCTATGGGACCCAATACAAAAAGCGTAGTAAGCGGATTACTACCGATTAAAACCCCGACCCGAAGGGTTTTTCGAGAAAAAACCGTGGCGAATCAGCCTGTGACAAAAACATTCCAATATACAAAATGCAAAAACACACAAATATATACACATGCACCGCTTAGTAGTGCCCTTTAGCGGGCAGCGGGGGTGGGGGCAAAAATCCGGTACCTCACAGATATACGACCCCGGAAACCGCGCGTCTTGGCGGTGTGTTCATGTGGCAAATGTAGGGGCAATCCGGCGTACTAAGGGGCGTGTCGGCGGATCGGCCCCGATGAGCAACTGCGGAAAGTGTGAACTCATCCTCAATGGCACCCATTTGGCGGCAACAGGCGCTCTCACGGCGGGAACTCCCAATCCACTTGCGTCTCGTCTGCGAAGATGGTGGGCACAATGCGAATGGAGGCAATGGTCTGCGCTTCTTCCCGCAGGCAGAAACGCTGGGAGCTGCGGGCCCCGGAGCTAACACCGCGGGGTTGATGTGCTCCTTGTAATGGGGCGTTTTTGACTGCTCTAGGCCTTGGGGTCCCGGAGCTTGCCAAGGAAGCAAGCGTCACCCGCATTCCATCGGCGAACCAGCGATCTTTCTTACCCCTCAGGGCCACGGACATTTGCGGGCCATTGCCCTGGCGTAAGCCAGGTCGCGGGGGCCCGAAACATCACCCATATTAACCACTTTTCTCAAAATAGGCGATATGTCTATCAAGGGCTGCCCATTGGCAAGAATCGATTTCTGCCAGCCGGGGGGCGGCGGCCCCGAATATATATACGACACCCCGTATACATACGGGACTTTCCCCTCCATGGCGACCATCTAAGCGCCATGGCGAAACCCTCATATCGAGCCATCTATAGAAAGATGCCCAAGTGGACCTGAGGGGTCATTAAATTACGCCTTCAATGGGACTCTAAGTCGTAGAAGCATGAATACAAAGTTAGCACCAAAGCATAAATCATATATAAATAACCACCACGAAGGGTGGCACATCCATCAAGTACCAATGGCAAAAGAAAGTGCATCTAACCCTAAGGAAACACCCCAAACCCGGGTTCTACCCCTAACCGGACTCCTGCGAGGATGGGTGACGGCTCGGTCTCAAGAGATCTGCGGACACAGGCATAACACGTTAGGCGGCATAGAACAAATGGCTAGGGGTGTCCACTCCATCCGCCCCTCTGTGCACACCTTGCCGGATGGGTCGATTCACGCCTATGGTTTCCGCTATAGCCTTAACAGAGTGAGCTCAAGGCATCACCCTTCGAGCACACTCCGAGGGTTCATGAAGCCCTAGTCAGGCCACGAGGCAGGTTAGGGAAGTGTCCCTTCGGGATCCTTGATGGTTCCATGGGTGAGCTAGAGAATCGTGCGCATCAGTGACCCGCATCCGGTGCGGGCTTACTCACCTAAATCTACTCAAAGTGCATGGTGCCCCATCACGGGTCACACCACTACACCAGTGTCGGACCCATACCCGCCCTCTCGTGGCCATTTCTCGGGCCTAGCCCTTTGTAGGAGTCTCGGGGGCCTTTTATCTTCATGCAAGACCCCACCCCACTTCACCACTTCGTCCCTTCTTTGGTGCTAAGCCATTCCATAGCATCTACGACCCCGGTGGTCTCTTGTACCACATTTGCATCAAATGGGAAATCACGGGGATCAACCTAGGAGCATACTACTACACATGGCTCAGAGGTCTCTACCCCTTAATTCCCCCATTTCCAGTAATACTATGCAAAGAACTATCAATCCATCCTTTAAAAGTGAGACCGAATGAAATAAAGAGAACTCACCTTTGCAATCAAGGGTTAGTTCCCTACAATTAAAAAGCACGGAAAGCAGAAGAAATGAACCGACAAGTGCCCAACATGGGCGCTACTCTAGAATTATCTTCCACTGGACTTGGCGTTCAGCTCTGGACACACAAGTAAAGGTGTTTGGCAAGGTGGGCATAGCCTGTTTGCTCCTCTTGATCGATTTTGGGGAGTGTCGGGCTAGGGGTCAAGTTGATGACCCAAATTGGAACTTCCCATGCTTGCCAATCGAATTAGGCGGGTGGCCCCTAAATAGCCAATTAGTATTATTCAATTAATTGGATAATTATCCTTTAATGGTTTAATTTAGCATAGCTAAATTAATCCCTTTTAGGTCAATGTCAAAATACCCCATGGTGGCGTACCTTTACTGGTGACATGTCAGTATATTATTTATACGTATCCCGTATAAATACATGGAACGTCACATTCTCCCCCCCTTAGAAATAATCTTTGTCCTCGGCATTGGGGTTAATTAACCGAGACAGTTAATCAAGAACTGAAATAGGAAAAATGTACTTAAGAGAGGAAGATAACTTCGTTACTTAGGATAGTAATACATTGAAGTTCAAAATATAACAGAGTGCAAGGACCAAGGTGCATTTTACAGACTTATCATCAAAGAAAGTTTAAGGACTAAAGTCCCATTTCAAAACATCATAAACAACGAAAATTAACATATGTAGACAAAACGGATCTGAAAAAGTCGGGCCATCAGCAACCCTCTATGCATGGGCGGTCACAAACCCCCATCTTGGAGTCTGCACATGTCAATATATCGGTATATATGAATAATATAATTAGATTGTGGTTGAAGGACTACCTATAATAACTAAAAAGAAACCCTATCTACAAGGGAACCTATCATGTCTATAGTTTGCAATTCATTTGCGGCATAAGGAATGGTCAAATTCCCATTATAAGCGAGATGAATGCAGCGACCTATCAACTACATGCTCTGCAAACAATTCGTGGTCATGTCAACATCGACGATTACACCACGTCCTAGAGAACACCAAGGTGATCTCATCATCATAACTATTGTTTACTACGATGCATCTACCCCTCTAGAGCATTACCCTTGGCAATCAAGCTTTCAAAGCTTCTGGCCGCGAGGGGTTGATAGCATCGTTGATGGTGCGACCACGAGATTCCCGCATGAAGTCGGATAGTGCTTCTCAAGATCTATCTCCATCACCGGGTAGCATCCTCAATGGCGGTAAGTGTTTCCACTTAACCAAATATTGCAACATTTGAGTCCTTACGGTTTGTTTTATAAGCTCGATCAAGAAGAGCTTGAGCACTACCTCCGCTGCTCCTCTGTCATTTCTAGGAGGGTTGGGGTATCCAAAACCTCCTGGATCAGGGGTGTGTTGTTTTAGAAGACTCACGTGAAAGACCTTGTGGATCTTCAAGCGGTGGCAATTCCAAAAGCGATATGCTGTTCTCCAACACGTTCAATGATTTTGAGCGGCCCGTATCTGGGTGCCAGCTTTTTCTGGTTACCAATTTTAAGTTTGGCACGCTTTACCTTAATCTTAAGCCAAAGCCGAGGTAAGCCCAACTGGAAGATTAGGTGGGTTACGTTGTATGCGCTACACTCTTACGGCCGGTGCGTCGCGGTAATAATAAACCCGAACTTCCCTCAACCAAAGCTTGCATTTGTAAGAGAAGTTGTTGAAAACCTCCACCTTAGAAGCTGGGTTATGCCATGTGTATGCGGGTAAGGCATTGATAACCATAATTTATCATGAAGGGGAGACGATGCGGAAGATTCTGTTTCATCTTGTTATAGAGCAAACTCGACCCGATAAATATAGTCGACCCATTGTGATTGCTTACTCCACACATAACCGTAGCATATCCTCTATAATACGATTGGTGCGTTAAATGCGACCATCCGTGCGAGGATGATAGGCCGATACTCATAGCAAGCTTTATGCGGATGGTGGCAAAGAAATCTTTCCGAGAATACACTTACAATTTGGGATCCACATGGGATACAATAACTTTCGAGGCATTAGGTGCAATCGAAGATCTCTTTTGCAAATAGCGTGCTCGAAGCGATATCGAAATTTGTATCCATGGTGCGACATGGCAAGAAATGAGCCATTTTCAACAATTTGTCGACCACTACCATCAATGCGGCATATCCACGAATGCATTGGAAGGCCCTACAACGAAATCCATGGTTATCACTTCCCACTTAGCGTTGGGCACATCGAGGAGGTTGCAACTCTCACGGAATCCTTAATTGCTCGGCCTTGGTTTCTTGACACACGACAACCTTGCTTAATGTACCTAGCAATATCCTTTTTTCATAGAAGGCCAGAAATAAGCTGGAGCGGATCTTAAAGTAGGTCTTCATAAAACACTGCATGTCCCAGCTATAGGGCTGTTATGCATGTCATGGAGAATTAGCTTACGCACTCCACGAAGTCTCGGTACACACAACTTATCCTTGTAATATAACAAGTTGCCCTCTTTCTTATCTGAGCGAGCTTCACGTTCTTTATGCATGCGAGCCTCCTTATTCAAACTACCCAAAACATCCGCGGAACTTCGGGAATCCGTGGCCAAGGTTTGTTCTATCATTTCCCCAAAACTCCTTTGGTGAGTGTGGAAATTACGTTACAATGGTTCGGGGTTACCAAGGGATGGCGTGACAATGCATCCACAACCACATTGTGCTTCCGGGGCTTATATATAATCTCAAAGTCATACTCCTCGAAATTCCATCCATCTTCTCGGCGGAGGTTGAGATTTGGGCTGGTGGATAAATAGCGGAGACTCGATGATCGTATCAAGCTGAAATCTTCTACCAAGGAGGTAGTGTCTCCATATCTGTGAGCCTTGGACAATTGCTAACAACTCTTGGTCATGGGTAGGGTATCGCTGTTCAGTGTCGTTCATCTTCTTTGAATCATATGCAATAACCCTCCCTCTGCATTAGGACTCCACCGGTAGCAATCTTACTGGCATCCGTTGCCACTAATTTATCCTTTTCAGGATCGGGCAATGTGAGGACTGGTGCTGACGTTAGAGCATCCTTAAGCCTTTGAAAGCCTACCTGGACTTTTGCTTTCCAATGTTCAATCCAATCCTTCACCTTCTCGTGCTTTGTGAGATCAGTAAGAGGTGCGGCAATTTTTGCAAAATCCTTAACAAATTTCCGATAATATCCTGCTAGTCCTAAGAAACTTCGGACTTCTGAAACATTACCTGGAATAGGCCAATCCCTTACTGCCTCTATCTTTGCTGGATCTGTAGCAATTCCCTCTGCTAAAATGATATGTCCCAAATAATCCACCTTGGGAGTGGCAAACTTGCATTTAGAGAACTTGGCAAAGAGCTGATGACGTTTTAGCTTTTGTAGGGCCAAGCGAAGATGGGCCTCATGCTCCTCTAGAGTTTTACTATAGATGAGAATGTCATCAAAGAAAATAACAACAAAGTCATCCAAGTATTGGCAGAAGACATCATTCATTAACCGCATAAAAGTCGCGGGGGCATTAGTTAATCCAAAAGGCATAACGGTAAACTCATAATGCCGATATCTAGTGTGAAAAGCAGATTTATGGATGTCCTCCTCCTTAATCCTTATTTGATGATATCCGGAGCGTAAATCAATCTTTGAGAAATATTTGGCCCCTTGCAATTGGTCCATTAGATCATCTGCCCTAGGCGAAGCGTAACGATTCTTGATGGTATGCTTATTGAGCTGCCTATAATCAATACACATCCTCAAGGAGCCATCCTTTTTCTTAACAAAAAGGATAGAAGCGCCAAAAGGCGAAACACTAGGCCGAATGAAACCTAGGTTTAGTAATTCCTGAAGTTGCTTCTTAAGCTCTGCCAACTCTGGGGGACTCATGCGGTACGGGGCCTTGCTGGTAGGCTTAGTACCTGGTTCTAGAGCTATCTCACATTCTACCCCTCTAAAAGGAGGAAGCTTCTGGATCTCATCTGGGAAAAGATCGCTAAATTCTCGGAGAAGATTAGCAATCCCCTTTGGTAAGGTATCGATTAGTTGCTTCTGCTTAGCATCTGACTCAATGGAGGCAAGTCTAATGATGCAGAGGAGCTTATCCTTGCGTATAGCTTTTTCTAACTGCCTGATGGACATAGATTGCATAATAGGGTTGAATGGATCACCTTTTATAGTCACGCGGGCTCCATTAGCGGCGTTGAAGGTAACTTCCCGTTTCTTGCAGTCTATATTGGCCTTTGCAGATGCCAAGAATTCCATACCAACAATAAGATCATATTTGCCAATATCCATTATCTCGGCATCCAAGGCAAGCTGGTGCACACAAAGCCATCTTAAGGTTAATCGGCCACCCATGAGTGTGTCTAATCTTACCAGCCAGCTAAAGTGGCGGGCTTCGATCGGACCTCAAAGTGTCAAAGCTGCAATACAGGCCATTCTAGGAGAAGCAAAATTATGTGTACTACCGTATCCATCGGAATTATGAAAGGTTTCAGCGTCTACTTGACCTATGGTGGAAATAACGACGGTGACTTTCAGCATTGCGGTTTCAATAACTTGCAAGGATATGGGACTCACCGTGAATGTATTCGGGAGCCTCCTCCTCGATAGGTGATGTGGACTCGAGGTCATCCCAATCGAGGTCGGCCATGGCCAGCTGGGCAGTCTGCGTGACATAAGGACAATTCTGCATGAAGTGCCGGGCGCATACACACAGCAGCATGCCTTATCTCGGCGGGAGCTGTTCTCGAGCCTCTTTGGGAATGGTTTTGCAAGAGGTTCGAACTTCTTCTGGAGCATTGTTCGGTTTATCGGGCGTGCTGAAGGTGACTTTCTTTTCCTAGCGGCCGGAAGAGTTCTGCTGAGAGGGTCCCAGACTGGGTGAACGGCCCTTATAAGGTGTGTACGGGCGTGGCTGGGAGTAAGGTGCTGGGCGTTGGTACTGGCTTTGCGGCGTGTCCTCTTCAAGGCTCAATGCCTTAGCCTTAGCCTCAGCCTCTGCAACCGACTTGGGGTCTATGGCCTTAACCATTCGTTTAATTGATGGGGCCAACCCTTCAATATAACCCTCCACCGCCCTCTTTTCATTCATACCCGGCACATATAGCCTCAGGCGCATGAATTCATCAGTGTAGGCCTGAACTGACATACTCTTTTGCTCCAACCGGTAAAAAGTTTGAATCTGTTGGCATTTGTGCGCACGAGGCACGTAATGCGACTTAAAGGCTTTGGCAAACTTTTTAAACTTGCATCTGCTCCTGTCCAGATGCTTGGCTCTGGCATAGCCCTTCCACCAAATACGGGTAGCTCCTGTAAGGTTTGTGGTGGCAACCTTTCCTGTATCCTTTTCTGTCATACCGTAGGATTTTCCAAACTCCTTCATCTCATCCAACCAAGACTCTGCATTCAGTCCGCCCCTAGATTTCCCATCAAACTGGGCCAGTTTCCTATTCTTCCATATAGTAGTTATGGCCATATCAACCGTCTTATGGTACTCCTTGTCTCGGCGCTTTGCATGGTCACCCAGGATGATCTGAGACAACCCGGAGGACACCGAAGTGGCTGATTGTGAGGAGGTAGCCTTTGTCCTAGAGGAACTCCGACGACGTTTGGAATGGTGCCTCCGTTGTGCAGGCACGGGGCCTGGTTCAGGTGCAAGTGGCTGCTGTGGTGGTGGGCTTGGCGGTAACGGAGGTAACTCCGGTCCGTCTTCCTGCATATGCTGTGGTGGGTTGGCGTTTAGCACATAAGCTTGTAACTCGACTAATTGTCTCTTCATCAACATAAGTTCTGCTTTCGGGTGTTAGTCGTGGCATTCAAGGGTGTCTACCAGGGCGGCGTTAATTTGCCGTCTATATTGAGTATAAAAGGTATAAGCGGAATTATAGTGACATGAAGTCTCACAAAGAATGTCATTTCAGATAGTATTTAGAGAGAGAGTAAATAGAAGAGTACAATAGAAAAGATCTTTATTATAAGTGAGAACAATCGTTACATTGAAGGTCATTACATTGAAGGCAGTTACAAAACTTAAAGTTTATATAATACAGAGGTAGACACTTTACATTGGGCAATTCTTCAACTCACCCATAACATAGAAAACAAAACTGAGTGGACCGGACCTAGGGCTGCGCAAAAGGGTACAAGATAGAGTAGCGAACGCTCTCGCGTACAGCTCTCACTAACTTGTAGCGAGCCCAGGCCTGGACGATAACAGGTTGGTAGTCCAGTGTGGGGCTAATGATGAGGAGATTAAAGAGCCTTCTTAGAGCATAGAAAATCTGCCACAAGTGATCGTTGGCGTCAGCAAAAGCTTCATGCCTTGTCATGTCCCAATAGTCCCATGTTTGACGAAGAGTTTGCTGTAAGTCCTCAAAGGCCCGTTCTCTGAGAATGTTAACTACTTCCAAGCCTTTAGCGGGATCATAGGGCTCTCCTTCTTCTTCAGGTTCCCCTACCTCATAATCACCCGTCTGCGCTCCGGTACTCCCCCATACCGTTGGTAGTAGTCTGTTAGGGAGGCCACGGATCGTCCCTTAAATATCGGTTGGTGATTCTTTCTTCATATTCTTGAGTCCCTCGATGCGTAAGGCGGTAGGAATGAATATAGAACATTGAACAATTTTCTTATACTCTAAACTCTAATAGATACAAGGACGCATCATGGAAGAGAACAATTTAATTGTATTCATTGATACAATAGTCATAATTGATAAGAAGATGGCACATCCTAATTTATAAAATGGCTAAAGAAAATGCCAAACCAAAATTTACAACTATACACAATACAAGATCGTAATGCAAATATCTAAGAACTAGGTCCCTCCTCTTAGTCCCTAAATTTTGAGGAGGTGGTGGCGATGGTCGATTGTCGTAACAAAGTCACCCACGGGTCTCTTTGTGGCAGCCGCTATGGAGGCAACCTCTGGGGGATAAGCGGTGTAGCCAATGGGGCGTAGTGGGGAGTTTCATACTCATCCGGGGGTGCAATATCCTGCCCCAATGCAGTGAGGGCAAGATCCGTCGAACGAGTACGTAAGTAAGCGTACGATAGGGAAGCTTCTTGTGCCCTGCCAATGTGGAAAGAGCACGTATGGTCCACCATGAAGCCTCGGCCTCTGGCCCTAAGTCCCGAAAGCTACAAAAGGACTTGCCCCCGCCCGAAATGCTGATAGGAAGAAGCGGGTGAGGTGATTCCCCAATACCTTCACTTGCGGGGTCTCCCAGGCGTGGCAACCTCCTTATCCAAGTCCATAGGGACTTCTTCTTCCCCCTAAGTTCTGCTTGCTCTTCCTTCAAATGAGCGGGGATTATGGTATAGATCCTCTCCCTCCTCATCCAAACCGGAGGGACCCGACCATATTAATATTTTGGGACATGAGGTCCCATAGGCGTAAAGGCATCCGGTGAAGGTTGAGATGGCGGATCTGCATCACCAGTTCGGCATTAGCAAGGTCTCGGTAGCTCTATGGTCTCTGGTGGAATTGGAGTAGCTTTGTACCTCACAGGGAAGGTCATTAGGAGCCGAAGTCGATGAAGTCATCCATCTGATGCTCTGCTAACTCATAGAATACATGGTCCTTCGTGGCGCTTAAACCCGGCCACCATGTGATAAGTCCGGATGATATCATCCAAGAGAAGATACTCTTGCCCTTGGTGATACACACAGCTGGAAGGGCGTCTAACCGGACAAGCGTGCAGCTTGTTCCCGACGTGGTGGCATCTCCTCTGCCAATTGCTTCCAACGGGCGAAGTCACCCATGCCTATGTGCTCATCCTCTTCCTCCTCGGAAGACTCAGGAAGTTCGCCTTTCTCTGCCGGCAATGTCTCATCCTCAACGTACTGATCCATGAGGATGGCTAGGGCAAAGGCAACTTCAAGATGTTGTCGCCCCTGATGCTGCACAACTGGCAACTGCTTGCCCCATCTAAGCTTGCCCTTCAGCACATCATATGTGTGGGTGTCACCCCCTAGCATATCTCGGACTACATCCGTTCTAGATACAAGCGGGGGAGGTTCCCCAAGAGGAATGCCTGAGGAGGAAGCATCTCCTCTGTATAAAACTCTAAGAATCCGGCATAATCTGGGTGCCGCTGCATATTAGAGATGAGGTCAAGGCGCTGTCATAGAAAGGGCTGTAATAGGTCGAAGGGCACCTGTGGATCCCAATGCTCTCCATCCTGGTACCATGCAAATAGGTCGGTGGCAGCCATGGGCGCTGGAAGGGAGGAGGAAGGAAGAGAGACAGATATAAACAAATGAAAATGAAACTTTAAGGATCCTTTTATCCCTTTATTTATCTTGGCGGCATTTTAATTACACAATACAAGGACAAAATATAGATCTTTATTTAATATAACAAAAAAAAAAATTTACAATGCGTAGATATTAGCCAAAAATTTTCTAAGGGCGCTCTCCCAGAATCCTGGGGGGGGGGCCAAATCCTTTGGCATTATAGTGACTCTCTTTGCGTGAATAAGCGCAAAGATTTTGCATCACCAAAAAAGTGCCACCAAGTGAGGCCTGCGGCCTCTTGAAGTGCTAGGATGGCGAAGGTGCGGAAAGCGGAGGTTGGTTTTAAATTCTTGGGCTATCTCCCAAACCAACCTTTGAAAAGCGACTTCCGTATCGGGAAGTTGCGTGGACCTTCTGGAACTTCGGATCTCCGTAAAAACCCGCAGTGCGGGTCTATCTGCGTGGGGCTTCCTTGGTGGAAGCGGGATTGGGAGGCCGGGCCCCTTTTGGTGGTATCGTCTTGCCCCCAACAACGGGGCCGGGGCTGGGAGGCATCCACCCTTTCACCCTCCGGCGGAACTCACGTTCTTCCCAAAAGCTCAGCCGGTCTTCAATTTCTCCCTTATGCTGGTTGGGACTTTCGAGACGGCTTTTCTCGGTGCTTAATGCGTCCTTTCCGTGCGGTTTGGCCCTGCTCATTCTCGGGTCTCCCATTACCTGCTTTGATCCTGCTTTGTTCTTGTCGGGCCTTCTCCTCCTTTTTCCTTTTGGATCCTTTCACGCTCCTCCGGAACTCCAGAGCTCTCACGAGGTCTTCTTCAATCTCATTATCACCGTCTCTCTACAATGCGGCGAAGGGATTCATTATCGATCGGAGTTGGTTCATATCAATCACGGATGGATGTCGTCAAATAATCCGGTGATGTCGAGGAATCATCCCCACATGAAGCTCAGGGAAGCTTCATGCCACTCATATGGGGAAGTTGATGGCCACGCCGTCAATGGCCAAACTCCATCCCTAGATACTGTATTCCCTATCTCGGCGCCATATCGGCTCGTTCCACTTCCTGCGGTCATCCTCCACGGCCAAATTCGGGATCACGATTCGGCCTCTGTTCTTATGTCCTCCTCCTCGGTGTGTCCCTCGCATTCGGGAGGGTAAAATTTAATTAGCATCATGACCAAGTCAGGTTGCTTTCGGCCATGGTATAAGGAAGTCGTGGGAGATTCAGCGACCAAAAACTGCTCGAGTAATGGTAGATGGGATAGGGTATCCTATAAATGGATTATAAATCTGTTTACCAACTCATCGAGGAAGTATATCAATCAAAGGCGGTCGGTTAGCCATATGCTTTGCGATTAAGGCATAAATCTGGCTATGGTGAGGGTAAGCGGGGTCCACGGTACTCTTGGGTTAGCCATATAACGATGGCACCGGGGTCTAAGGGCGGCGGTGAAGGCGCTGCGTTTAGGAAGGCGGTGGGGTAAATTCGGGCCCGGTAGAAGAAACCAAAGGGTGGAAAAGCAAGGTCGGGTCCAGGTAGCTATGGCGGGCGTCGGACCTAGCCCAGGCGGGCCAGCGGTAAACTAAAAAAGTGAGCAGACGCCTACCTCTTAAAATTTTAAAAGTTTACTTGTTTTTTTTTTTTTTTAAAAAATTAATTATATAGGCGGGAATACGGCGCAAATATCTGATCGGCGCCGGACGGGCATTCTCTGGCGCTCCCAACTGCCGTAAGTCGATAAAAAGCAAGCGGCGCCGGGTTGACTTTTGGCCCGAAAATCTGAATTATCTGGGTCGGGCGCCAAACGGCATTATCAGCTCCTCCTACCGGACCAGATCGAGAAAAAAGCAAGTGGCGCCGAGTTGACTTCGGGGCCCTCCTTGACTCCTTTCCGGCTTGTTGATAACCCTCCTAGGGTTTTGGGTATGCCCGATCCATTGGAATCACTTTAAGCCCTTCATCTGAACTACCTACAAAAAGTTATAGCCCCTCAAACTTGGGTCCTCCAAATTGCCTAACCCTCTTAAAACTTACAATCTACTACTTCAACCTAGTACAAAACCAAACATCAAAAGAGCTAAACAATCACACTCCAGCTTAAACTTCCACCTAACTATCGAACTAACGAGTTAGAGTTTGGTCGGTGCTATGATTTGAACAATCGAAATCACGGCTCTGACTCTGCTAATGACTCCCCCGAATATATCGACACCCCTACCATATACATGCGGGACTTTCCCCTCCCATGGCGACCATCTAGCCATGAGCGGGTCTTCTTCGTCTATCCCGGGCCATCTATAAAAGATGCCCGAGTGAAGGACACACAGGGGTCATTCATTACGCCTTCAATGGGACTCTAAGTCGCGGAAGCATGAATACAAAGTTAGCACACAACATAAATCATATATAAATAACCACCACGGCGGGTGGCACATCCATCAAGTACCAACGACAAAGAAAGTGCATCTAACCCTAAGGAAACACCCAAACCCCAGGTTCTACCCGCCTCGGACTCTGTGAGGATGGACACGGCTTCGGCCTCAAGAGATCTGCCCAGAGAGGCATAACACGGCGTTATCGGTATAGAAACGATGGCTAGGGTTGTCCACTCCATCCGCCCCTCATCATTGCACACCTTGCGATGGGTGATTCACGCTATGGCCGCTATAACCTTCCGGAGACGCAGCGGACTCAAGGCATCACCCTTGAAGCACGCTCCGGGGTTTATGAAGCTCTAGTCCGGAAGAGGCGAGGCGGTCGAAGTGTCCCTTCGGGATCGCGGTGGTTCCATGGGTGAGCTAGAGAATACGTGTGAGCATCAGCGAGGATCCATACCCACTTACTCACCTAAATCTACTCAAAGTGCATGGTGCCCCATCACGGGTCACACCACTACACCTAGTGTCGGACTCATACCCGCCCTCTCGTGGCCCAATGGGTCGGGGCCTAGCCCATTGTAGGAGTCTCAAGAGCCTTTTATGTTCATGCAAGACCCACCCCCACTTCACCACTTTCGTCCCTTCTTTGGTGCTAAGCCATTCCATAGCGTCTACGACCCGGGTGGTCTCTTGTACCTGGGGGCCGCATCAAATGGGAAATCTGAGGGGATCAACCTAGGAGCATACTACTACACATGGCTCGGAGGTCTCTACCCCCTTAATTCCCCATTTCGAGAGTAATACTATGCAAGAACTATCAATCCATCCTTTAAAGAGTGAGACCCGAATCCGAGAAATAAAGAGAGAACTCACCTTTGCAATCAAGGGTTAGTTCCTCTAAAAGTAAAAAATGTGAAGAAATGAAGAAATGAACCTGACAGTGCCCACCACACTACTCTAGAATTATCAAGCTACACTAACCACCCACGAGTTCTGCTTGGATCCGTTGTCATTTGGTGCTTCCATCTTCCCACTGGACTTGGCGTTGACTCACGGACACACCTGGTAAAGGTGCTTGGCAAGGGCTCATTTCTTTGCTCCTCTTGATCGATTTTTGGGAGTCAATCGGGCTAGGGGTCAAGTTGATGATCCAAATTGGAACTTCCCATCTTTGTGTCGAAGTTGCGCCCCTAAATAGCCAATTAGTATTATTCAATTAATTGGATAATTATCCTTTAATGGTTTAATTTAGCATAGCTAAATTAATCCCTTTAGTCAATGTCAAAATACCCCATGGTGGCGTACCTTTACTGGTGGCGTGTCGATGTATATTATTTATCGTACGTTATCCCCGTACATGGAACGATCGAATCGATAGGGACCCCAAGTGCGTGCCATGCCAAAAATGCCTAAACTTTTGCTCGAGTCATTCAATGGGTTGCTTGAGAGGCAATACCCCAAACCCACGACCCGTCACGACGAAGGGCGGGTGGACCCGATTAAAGCGGATGTGGACCGATGGCCCCAATCATAGAGCTACACTTTGTGCTAACAAGCTGTTCACCGCATGGCATAAAAAGCCTTCCACCTCTTTGTCACGCATAAGCGGATGGGCGCCTCCCACGAGGCGAGAGGGGAACTCACCCCCTAGGTACTTGTAGGTGGGGCTGACCTCCACATCTTTATCCCCATGATATGTGAGTGCGGGGAGGCATGGGGTGGCGTGAAGGGATATGAGAACCACCACGGTCTTGGCGGATTCATGCGCATAAATCGTAGCGGCGGAATGTGTCTAGGGCATCGGATGAGGATTATGCTAGCCGGGGTATGGGCGAGAAAGGTCAACATTGTCATAGATGAGTTTCGGATGACACGGTGCAAAAGTCCATACCATCCCCATGCTTTCGGTAAGCGGGGGCTCTAAGCGATCAATGTAGAGGCCAAAAAGTGTTCCCATTAGAGGGCCCGACCTGCCGACCACATACTCTTGGTGAATGCTTGGCCCGTCGGTACGATCCTGCCAAAACAACTCTCATACGACGTATATGGCATTACAGCGAGGCGGCGGCAGCTAATTGGCCTTGATCCCAGCCCATAGCTTTTCGGGGGGTATCAAAAAGCCTTTGAAGCCCACAAGCGGCAATACAAGTCCCTGCCCGATGGTTAGGGCTATCTTCAATCGGTGCATATGTAAAGATATGGTCAATCGTTGATTGGCGGTCTAAAGCCTACGCTTGTGTGAGGGCACAATCTTGCCACTGCAATCAATCCCGCTGAGAATGCCGACCAACGGTTGGCAAAATTTGAAGCCCGACCATGATCTAAAGTCCCGGTAATTGGCGGCAGACCCTCCATGGAATTCGCCTGTGAATGGGGACAACCTTGCTTGTGTGGTCCATTGGCGGGTCTGCTTCTGCAATGCTCCATGAAGAGGGTAGTGAGGATCGCGACACCGGTTGAGCCTATCCCCCATTTGATGTAACTCGCAATTCAGGACACCGAGGTCATTCCCTATTTCCCATTAGCCGACCCGCATCGCCCTCCACAACATCCTCCTCCTTGGGAATCAATGGGGGCCATCTTGTGGGGGTATGGGCTTACCGAAGCCCCGTTGGGTCATAGAGCTTGCTTGTAAAATGGGGTTCCCCATGGCCCGGGGTGTGATGTCCCCGTGGGTAGGTCGGGCGGTGGAGGAAACTTGAAGGATAAAAATGCTTATTATGATAATGTATGAGCACGCACAAAAAGTTCATCAAGTTTTTACTACATTGATTACTATTATGTTTGTTCTACCAAGGTACAAACCATATACATCTAAGTACATCAATAAAGTATGTAGAAAATTTATAAAAGGATGTTCCCTTCACAAGAGCACTTGACCCGAGGAGACAACTATTTTCTCCAGTCTTTCATGGGTTTTAGGCAAACCTCATGATGTATTGGCTTCTTTACCACCGAGCGATCATTTAGAACTTGATTAGCATGGAAGCATTCTACTAAAGAAGCATTGATTAGTTCTCTCCCTCTTCTTCAATCAATGTTATAGCTATGTGTGAGCTTGACATCAAGCCCGATTGATCAGCATCTGGCGAGAATGTCAACGACTTTTGCCACGTGAGCTCGTCCATAGAGATAGCATAAACTTAGTCTGAAAAGCATCCAAAGGCAACAAGTGTCCAACCTCATACGACCAAGCACCAATCGGTGGGGAATATCGGCCAAGGCTCCAACTGGCGAGTCAAAGGATGTATATAGCACACAGAGGCATGTGATTATCGAGAGGAATTTCCACCAATGCGGAGAACCTACCTATGGACACACACCTGATTTTTTTTTTTTTTGAAGGATCAAATTAATTAATAATACGGAGTAAAGTACAAGAAGAGTGATACAGAGGTACTCCTAGAAGCAACCACTTCATTCGGCGAGAACCGAACCATACATAAACCTAACTACACTTCGAAAGCGAACCACGCCATTCTCGTCTTGCAATGAGGAGGTCCTTTTCTTGAATAACATATGGCAATCTTTCCGGGGCCGCCGGTAGGAAAGGTATAATTTGTACCTCAAGCCCGAGGGATCAAAGCATCAAGTTAAGCCTCTTCATTCACGAATACCTTCATCGTCGCCACTTCCATATGAGCCCACGAGGAATTAGGCCTTGCACAAATAGAAAGGCCGGACTCTCATACTCTAAACCTGGCTGGGCACAAGGGTTCTTGATCGAAACAGAGCCTTTGTTCTAAGGCTATGGACCTCCAAATAAGGTAACATGAAGTGCAAATTTAAGCAAAACAAGTCAAGGAACACTACATGGCAATTTGTTGGGTCAAATTTGGGCAATTCATGGTCAAACTAGGTCGACTCGGGTCACTTCGCCACAAAGGAGCCCACGTCCTTGAACCAGAGGCGCCCACGCGTAGTGACCGAGTGGGCTGATTTCTATGCAAAACAAACATTTCTAAGGGTTGTAAGATACTAAAATGCCTTTTGGATCAATTCTAGACTAGCTAGCAACTTGTTTCATGCTAATTGGACATCTAAAAGTGTAAGTTTTAAGCTATTGGTCACTTAGTTGGAAAAGGGGCATTTGTCGCTGAAGTTTAGAAGCGTTTGGGGACCGGAGTGACCTGGAGTGGGTCGATCTTGGCTACTTTTGGATATTTTTAACATTTAAGTACTACAATGCATTTCTAGACGAATTCTAAGCATTCTAACATCTTTTAGTACAAAAAATGGATCAATTTTTACCTCAAATCAAGTGACTCTTGATCACTTCCATTAGTAGTTTGAAGTGCACCTTAAGGAATAAAGCGTTTGGCGTGAGGACGGGGTGGGTCGATCTCGACCTAATTTTTTATTTTTGAGACAAAATTTTATACTGATTAAGCAATTAGGAGTATTCTAACTATGATGCAAAAAGATTATATTACAATTCAATTAGTATAAAAAACACTTTTATGCTAATAAAAAATTAATTTACAAAAAAAAAAACACTTTTATAGATATGGAGAGAAATGTTATGGACAAAAAGCTTATATATATATATAATTTTACTTTTTGTACAAAATTGGCTCCTCAAGGCTTCTCCTTGCAAATTCTCCTCGCCAAGTAAAGGTCCTTGGGCATGACTGTCACCCGCTTGGCGTGGATTGCTTCAGAAGGTTAATCGTCTTCAAAAAGCTACACCGGCTCCGCCTCTGCCGCCTCCTGCTTGGATCGGACCGTCGATTAGGGGGTTACCTTGTGAATTCAAGGGAACTCCTACCACGATTTCTCTTTGGTCACTTTCGAATGGCGCCTTCTGAGGGAGATTAGTGCTACTTCTTTGGAAGTGCCTAATCTCCCAAAACACAATGTTAAAGAGTTGGGCCGTGATGCACCTTCTTTGGTGGCTCAAGGTCTTGGTGGTGGCGGCTTAGCTGGTTCTTATCCCGGCACCTCTAATGTGATCTTTTTATGCGTTTTTATACCCGATACCGATCATTGTACCTCTTCCATCTCGCGAGAAGGTACTCTTGGTACACCTTCTTGCGGCCCGCTGGAATTCCGCGATCTTGTTTTAACATGAATTCCCGCTCGCTCACCTTCTGCTTCTTGATCACCTTAGGTGGCTTGAGCCACTTAGGGTATGGTGGGTGGGGTTTTGAGGGCTCCTCAATGTTTTCTTTGGGCTCTTCTTTTGTTTGCCCTGCTCCTTCACTCTCCTCCTCTTCCTCCTCCCTCATTGGTAGGGTCCTGACTCATTGGTAGGGCGATGGTTGAAGATCACACCACTCGGATCTCACACCTGTAGAAGAGCAACAAGCCTCCGTCCCCAAGTGCTTAAGAAGAATGGCTATAGTAAAAGCAACAATTTGCGGGCATTGAGACCCACGTGCAACAATTGCTTGGCGCGTATTACAACACATTGCAGTTTGAAAGGAGCGTGATAGACAGACTCTTTAGCAGCCTCAGGGCACAAATAGACACCATGTCTACGAGATAGAGATTATAATGAAGGACAAGGAGAGAATTGAGCAGGGAGATGGTCAGCGATATCTTTCATCTTCGATCGGACATTGCGGATGTCATTGCCACTCGGAGGGCATTTCGGATAACAACTAATGAAAGCCGGTTGCTATAGCGTGCCCGCCGAGCAGTCGTGCACAATGGACATCACCTTAACATGGGCATATGATGTGGTTGCCTCTAGGATCATATGGTTGGAACAACGTTCCCTTGTTCAAGAGCAAGAGGCACCTGACGAGCTACGAGGCTACAATCCAACAAGGGAAAGGACTCCATGCCAATGCACACGAGGCCTTGCAAAATGTATTATCACGAGTTGGATCGGCCGAGAAACAATTCCGGCGGGGGCCCGGGCTCGGCCGGAAAAGCGGGAGGCAATCTCGAGGGCACCTCGGTGCCACCCATGCTCAAGCACCCATGTGAAGCTCGGTCTGGCCCGGGGCACCCGCGGCGCTCTACTTCACCATTCCCTCCACGCCAGCGGGACCCTCGTTCATGGACATCGGACGGCGCCTTCAACTCCGGGAGACAACGGCTGGTACATGCTGTCCCGACAAACGTTGATCCACGTGAGAGCTTAGTGAATGCGGTGGGAGGGTCATAATTTGGTGATCCGTGGCCTGCCGGGGAGAAGAGAGGGAGAGAATCTCATTCAACGACTCCGGTCACGGATCATCAATGCGTATGACATTGCCTGGGCTGTACGTTGCTCTCGAGCGGTCGTCATGGTGCTCGGCGTTACGCCTACAACCAGTATTGTCATATTCCGCGAGAGGGGATATGCAAGCACGGATGCCATCGCGTACCCGTGGGCAAGCAATTGAAGGGAACATCCTTGTATGTGGACCGAGATTCTCACCCCACCGCAACAAGAGTCCAGCGGGGGCATGAGCTCACCAAGGTTCGAGGCATCCACATTCAAGGAGGAGTTCAGGACTAGTTAGAGGCAAGATGCACATTTTCCTCACGAATGTTGCTGCGGACCTCCGAACCATTCAGCCGCAGCCCCAGCCTCCTCCTCGATCATGCTCCTCCACCGCACTCCAGCCCCACGCCTGCTGCCACTGCCACTACTCCTGAGTCATGCCACCCCAACTCCTACTTCTCACTCTGCCCCAACCCCTACTGCTTCTCACTGTCACTGCCTTGATGAGTCTGCTACCGCTTCCCCGCTCTTCCCCCACAACTTAATCTGCATGCCTCTCTGCTACTACCAAATAGGGAATATGCCTTTTGGGTGGTCTCACGGAATTGTCGAGGTTTCCCATGGCGAGAAGGGGATAGTCTCAACCTCAACTTTGCGGATATGGATCTCATCTTCCTCATGGAGACATGGGAGCACAGCAGGACACAAAGCTACCTTCTTCTAGGCTATCAACATTTCTCGAGCCTTCAATAGCTAGGGGACATGGAGGGGTTGCCTATTACCTTGGAGTCTTTAGCACGCTTGGTCTTCCTACACAAGATTGACAAACACAACCCCGTACTTGTGGGTGCGGGTGCGAATTGTAGTGGCAACCCTCTCTTCTTGGGCTTTGCTACTTTCCACATGCAGTTAACTTTTTACCATGCCCACTGGATGTGGACATGCTAGGCTCCATATGTCTATATGATGACATACAACGACATAGACCGGAGTTGGGTAGTGTGGTACTCCTTGGGACTTCAATGCAAGGACAGAGTAGAGCAGCCCATGAGACTTGATCCTTTAGCTCTAATGTTACGTTGCTTTGCACCTGGAGGGCGGCTTGGCCACGAACATCGGATGATAGTGCAGTCCCGCGTGCTTTGGCGGTGATTGCTTCTACTATGTGGTGTCTTTGACTTGGTAATTTGTAATGGCGGCACGCTGGCCTTCCTCATGGTGCACACTGCACAAGAGAAATCGATGGAGGATCTAGTGTGGTGGACTATCTATTACCGTTGAGCAGATGTACATTTGATCAACCACTTCTGAGGTAGTAACGTGACTGATGAGAGATGAGCAGACCAGCTGAGATCACCTTCCACTCTACCCTCAGCTATTTTTTGGCGCATCGCTAGAACCCCCCTTCTATGGCTGCCTCCTGATACCCTCACTTGGCATTGATTATGAGCAGGCAAAGGATTATGCCGATATGCTCATAGAAGACCTTCGAATTTTGCGGGCCCCCACGCCAGAGCAAAGAAACGGTCACCGGATTGAGCTACTTGGTACCGTCGCGAGAAGATGTTTTGGGATAACATGCCCGCAGTATCACGAGGGGACCTAACATTCCCGCGTAATCTAAGTGGTTTGATGTGAGTGTAAGGAATACAAATGCCGCTCGGGCCGGATCACGGGATCATGCAATGCACCCACATGCCACCACACAATATCGTGCTTTCTTTGAAGGCAAAGAAATCTCTCAAAGACATTGCACATCATCAAAGGGAAATGTTTTACATATTGAAAGCCATCCTAGAACCTTTTGGCACAAGGTTCTTCCTCGCCCGGCCTACCGAAACATCACTAATGAGCGCTAGGGAACAATACTCGACAACTCTATGATCCTCCAAAGGGACACAAGCACTCATACCCCCAAGATGGTGCGACATTAGAAATCACGAGGATGATGTTACCGTGGCCCTGGCGTTTGCCAATGGGAAAACAATCAGGACCGGATGATATGCGGCGAGAGTTGCTTTCAGAAGTGGGCGCGGGGAGCCTATGGTACCAATCCAACCACTATGTTCAACAGCTACGGGAAGGATTCCCCAAAGGGACCACAAGCGAGTTGTCACCATTTACAAGGCGGGGAGATCCACATAGTCCAACCACCACCGAACAATCATGTCGGCCGGTTTTTGCCAAACTGCTATCGGCATTATTGAGCAACCAACCAGGTGGAGCCCCAAGGCAACAAAGCGGCTAGACTCTCGCACGCAAGCGGTTCAACCCCATTCAACCATTGATCATATCTTCACATTGAGGACTTTGGTTGAGGATAGCAAAACCGCCTTGGCCCTGGACCAGTATTGTTGCTTTGTTGACTTTGGCGGGCTTTTGACATCAAATGCCTCGAAAAGTTATGAGAAAGATTGGCGCAACCGCAGGGTTCCCGTGGATATGCAAAATGCAAGATATAGATTGTAATGAGAGTTGTTCATGTCGATATCTGGTGGCGGACAACCATTCACTAGCAAGATTGGGGTCCGCCAGGATGTCCTCTTTCCCAAACATTGTTTGGTCTCGTACATTGACTAGTTGGAACACCGCTCATGGACAATGGGGTGGCGGGACCCAACTTTTGCATTAGGTCATCAAGCAACCTCATCTATGCGGATGATGTTGACCTCTTAGCTCATACTCCGAGGATGATATGCCTCACCTAGATGCTCGGGATATTCCCTGGGCAACAAACATGAACGTCAATCTAGCCAAGACTAAGTGGTGGTCCTAATCTCATCCCTCGCACCATCCAAGGCCCCTTCATTCACTTATCGAGGGGCAACAAGTGGAGGTGACACTCACCTATAAGTATCCGGGAGTGGAGTTTCCTTCTACACTATGTTGGGACATTTCCATAAGATTGCGATAGCGGTGGAAAGCACTTTATGCAATGCGAACAATAACCACGAGCATAATTGTATGATTGGGGACATCGGTACATCTGCTCGTGGTATTGGTAGAGCCCGTTCTTTTTACGGGGTTGAAGTCTCAGGGCCCGGTGTCCATTGCTACTTGGGCGACTTAGAACAGTGCGAAGGCCTTCTTAGCACGGCACTCTGAGTGAAATCCCATATCAAATTTTGTTGCAGGAGACGGTTTCTGCCCCCGGTGGCGGCCCTTGATAGACACATCGCCTTTCCGTGGCGGTAAATATGGATGATGATCGTCTCTGCGACTTGGCTTATCGCAAAGGCAATGGGACCACAACGACTCAAGAATTGTTGGAAGGATAAAAGAGTGCGCTAACTAGATGGAATGTCCAGAGCACATGTGCATCCAGGTAGAAACAGAGGCGGTCGCGACGAAATGAGAGATGTTACCTTGATGCTTGTTTCTCCAAAGCAAGCTTTGGGATTCCAGGCCCGGAGCAAGTCAAAACAGCACATTACAAGCAAAGACACATAAATCCCACATTAGGAACGAGGCCTGCAAGTACCTACGTTCACATCGCCCCATGAAAAGCGCTGCATATCGCCTCCATTCTTACAGTGCCCACCATCTCCTGATTGAGACAGTCGATGGATTGGGGAGCCACGCCGATAGGGTTTGTCAGTCGCCGTAGACGGAGCCGTTGAGGATGAGTGTCACACTTTCCCGGCATAAGATATGATCGGACCGCGCTATGCTCGGGGCCAGATTGGACCACGATGAGCCGCTAATGAATACCGGGCATGACTTCAAGCTCACTTGGATCATACATTCTGAAAGTACCGGACTTGAGGGTCGATATGCCCCAATCAACCATTTAATCGCTACCCGCCAGATCTTATTCTTGCCACAAATTTTCCCTCGAAACCCTTTTTCCGCCCGGGGTTTTTAATCCCGCAGAATAATGACTGTCGTAAGGCTTATTAGGTCCCATAGGCCGATTGGTCTCCCGTGGACCGATAAAACAATTCTATTCTATTCTATTCTATTCTATTCTATTCTATTCTATTCTATTCTATTCTATTCCATTCTATTCTATTCTATTCTATTCTATTCTATTCTAACCCGGCAAAGTCAACAAAAAACACCAATTAAAACTTGCAAATGCTTTTTGGGTTGCCCCTAGGGGGGCAAACCCTTGCTCATATGGCTTTTTGGCATATTCCAAGTATATGTCGACATATGCCTAGAATATGTCAAAAACTGCTCCAAACTGGCTGTTGCTAATAAATTGGCTGTCAGCACTGTTGCCGGTCGGGGATGTTATAACCGCCTAACTGGCATGAAATTTGATGCTGTAGGATCAAGCTTCTAGGTTTGATGCAAGCCGAACTGGATCTTCATTGATGATCCTTCCTGGATAGATGCATTTTCTGAAAACTTGTCTAGTCAGAGAGAGAACTTGTCTATTAGGATCAAAGTAAGTAAATATCTGGTTCATGTTCCTGCAATGAGAAAAGTCATTACATTTACTGCTTCTTCCAGGCTAAATTATAGCTTGGCCCAGATATGGGGGTTGCAGTTGGTTGGCAATGGCAGGGTAAACAGGATGCTGGTTCCAGAGAGTTGAAGGTTAGCAGTTATCACAATGGAGGAGTGCATACATTATTATAAAATGTATAATGGATATCATTGATCTTCTTTTTTCCTAATGCATAATACAACAGGTTACAAACCAGTAGGCATGCATGCTAAGTGTTTATTGATTGTCATAAAACATGCATAAGTAGCCAGGCATTGGAACCACCATATGGTTGACCATATGGTTGTATATGAGGAACACGTTACCTGGTTGCTCTTTGCTTGTCGAAAATTATTTTCTTGGTGCTAGTTTCTCTTAATATTTTTTCTAATATGGAAGTGACATGTATTTTGTCTAGGTTGGCCCAACAACATTTGGAGTCACAGGTCAATATAATCACCAGTTTTCTTCAAAGTCCACGGGTCGGGTTATGGCAAAAATAGGAAGGGTAGTCACTAGCTAATTAGCCTAATAGAAATCATGGATGCCCATTTGGATTTGCATCATAATTTAAAAAATGACTGTAGGATGCATGCATTATGGTTTCCATATGCGTAAAATGATTGTAGGATGCATGCATTGTGATTTCCATATGCTCGTTCAGAATACTACAGAAACATTGCAGTTTTTATAAGTTTACATTGCAGATGTGTTTGCATAAAAAACTGAGAGTCATATGGTGTCTCCTTTGTGCTTTAAACAACGAATGCTCAAGAGACGCTTCGTGTGTGGAATTGAGTGCCAGCAAGTTATTTTGTAGCTGGTCTGCAGTGGAATGGTGCTGAAGTGGGAGAGGACGGATTTCGTGAGAAAGATCTGAATATCCAAAGTGCTTGATAATCAGATGCCACTTGTTCTACTTTGTTAGTTAAATGTCACCTGAGTCGTAAACATATAAAGTGATGAACTTAAAGATCCTGGTACAAATGCAATGCCAAATCATTTCTTGTGTTTCATATGCACAAAGCCATGAGTGCAAGGCTAACAATGGCACGCTTTATGCACAAAGCCATGAGTGCAAGTCTAACAATGGCTTGCTTTTGCACGCCTGTGTAATAACATTTTTACCAAAGAATGGCAGATATCCTGTATTTGATATTCTATTATAGTCATTTTCTGCCAAGTAGCATTTACTAATGGATGCTTATCTTTCTGATGTATTATCAGCCCCTGTCATAGTGGATTGTGAGATAACTTAGTGGATTGTGAGATTGGTGACAAATACGCTACATATGGGCAAACGAGTGATAAAAGTCCCAGAAGTTGTTAGTTTGTTAGCATAGAGACGTTAGAATTCATGTATAAGCATCTCGTCTTTCCATAGAAATGAATCTCAATTCTTGCATCTTTCTCTTATTTTAGTTCTTCACGATCTTCATCATGGCATCATGGTATCAGAGCCTTCCTAGGATGATCAATGTGGATTGGCTCTTGGTTAGAATATCTTATTAGATGTCTTATTATTCTTTCTAGGTTCATCCAGGCTCTCGTTTTGTAGGGATTTTGGCCAGTGCTTGATCTACCTCTACTGAAATCAAAGCTCTGATACCATTGTGATGCCCTCTACAACTATATAATGCCTTGATTGTTTAAGCGGAGAGGATTTCCCTTCTCAGCAATATACCATTGCCAAAAAGGACAAAAGGGGTCATCTGTCTAACTTGGACTACTTGTGATGATCAAGTGTTCCAAAGAAGGGCATGAAGGTGTCATTGAATTGATAGGATTGCCTCACCGGGATCGAGGAGGGGGATTGCCACGAGGTTTTGATCTTGGCAGCCGTGGTCGATCTACGCTTTTCATCGCGAGGATTGGATGATCGGAGGAAGGCTTCTGTGTTGCTGAAGGCGGGATTGCCTTGTTGGGTTTGTGACTGGTGAACTTGGGCCATTTGAAGTTTGCATTGTCATGGCAGGATTCATAGGACGTGAAAGCAGGATTGCTCAAATTTGATATTGCGAGGGCAGGCTGCCATTCTTTTGTTGGTCGACAAGCTCTAGGCCATTTACGGGGTTGAAGGTCCTGTGTCTCAATCAGTTGCATTGTTGCGGTCAGCATTTGCGAAACAAATAGGTTGTGGCATTGTTGCTTGCAGGATTGCATGGTTGGGGCAGGATTGTACCCATGAAATGTTGTTTTTCTGTGACCTGAAGGGCATGAGCGTGGGAGTATTGAGTAGTCCTTGCAATATGGAACATTCTGTTGTATTAATGAAAATGGAGACTTCCTTCTGTTATCTTTTGTGTTCTACTTCCTGTAGTTTTATCTGTTTCTCAAACTTTTTAAACCATTATGTTCAATCTAAATAAACGATTACTATTTCATGGCAATAAACAGGCAAAGTCTCGTATAAATGGGACCAAGAAATAGATTCAGGGTAGATTAAGCCTACCAACCATTTCGAAGATCAAGTGTAGATAGAATATATGTACTTGCATATATCTAACACGGGAACAAACAATAACGAAGGAAGAATTTTCTTAGCCTGAACCAAGAAAATGAAATCATATATTATATACATAGCTTCTTTACAATCTTTTATTGCAAGTGTAATGCCTTTACTACATATTGTGGACTCGGATCCACTCATATTTTATACGCATGGCCTATGGCCAATTTGGGGCCAATTTAGTCTCCATAGACGTTAAAAACTCTATCTCTCTAACTTATTGCAAAAGCATTGATGGACACAGAATATAGTTTGTGTATGTACTTATATTCATGCTATTCAGCCTCTCTAGAAGGTTCAGCCTCTCTAGAAGGCTAATTGGAAGAAACACAATTGTTTGACTATTATACATGAGAAGTTCAACTTGCACACTTTGTTCACTGTCAAACATTGTGCATGTAGTTCTAATGCTGATGCTTTGCAAGTAGATCTTCCAAGAATACTAATACGAAACCAAATTCATATATCAAATTCATGGCCAACATGGAAGAGCACAAAATGGAGACGATTCTGATTTATAAGACGATGAAAACATATGTTTTTGGAGCAACAACATATGACTATATGATTACAACCACATGGTAATTGCCCCGAGGATCATTTCGCCCAATAAGGGCTCCAGGCAAGCAGGCCCATGCACCGTCAAGTCTAAAGCCACGACTGCGCCGCCAAGTGTGGCGACATTGCCGGTGCCTTTTTTCGCGTAATGCCCGATTCAACGCAAACACAGGATGTAATAACCACAGAGTTCATATTACGAACAAAATGTCCGAGTCCAAGTTGACAATGAGCACCTTCTTGAGCTAAGAAAATGACAACCTGTGTTCATATCATTTACACAACTCCACACAAAACAAACAAGATCCAACACAAAAGAACGAAACAGAACCCATGAAAACACACTATCAGGCCACCAAAGGGCAATTCCTCGTGCACAGCACCTTGTTTATGAGAAAATTACATTTGAAGATAGCTTGAGCAGCAACTCGATTATGCCTGAATGTTCAAAATGGCAAAAAATTTCTACGAACCTCAGGTCACAAAAAAGGGAAAAAAATCTAAAGGCATATATAATCTATAATCTTACATCTGATTGTAAGACATTACTCTGCCAAAGCAAATACAAGGAATGTAATGGTTTTCCTTCACTCCATAGATTTCTTTGAATGTAATTAATTTACCATGTGTCGTAAATTTGATGCATGTTCTATCTACATTTAGTTTTTGTTGTACCTAATGACGTAAAAGCAATCTAGTTGCAATCCTACCCACAAAGCCAATCACATCATGACATGTGGCATGTTTCATCTCCAGGAATATAGCACAGAAATTTTACAGCGATGAACAACATCTTCTACCAGACATTCTTGGCTTTTACCTTGCATTCTCTGCATTTACCTTGTATTCTTGGAGTTTTACCTGCATTCTTGGCCCGCAGAATTGTAACTAGATTGCTTCCACGTTATAGTAATGTCAATTTACTTGACATTCCCGAGATCCACGGGGCTCCACGCTTCGGTTTGCCTTGTTTCCATCTCTCAGAATGTCAACTAAATAGACATTCCTTATACATCGACGGCGAATCTTGCCCAGCGACAAATTCTTGTAGTTTTATTATGGTAAAAAGCGAAAAGCGCCATACATTGACATTATTATATACATCGGCAAAATCGCCCGCCGACAAATCTTGTAGTTTTATTATGGTAAAAGCGATAAGGTTTGCAAATTTTCTCTGAGTATGATTCGCAATGGTTTTGGCGAGAAAGGGGGTTTCTTTTGATTTGTGGATTGTGTCCATGGTCCCAAATTAGACATTTCTTATATGCATGTGTTTTTCTATATTTGATATGCGGCTTGGACGTGAAATCGCGCTTAAGCGATACATAGGCTCTTTAGGTTTTGTTTCGATTTCGGTTGCCGGAGATCTGCGAGGATGGCTCATTCACGGCGCGCGAGATTAGGGTGTAGACATGAAGCGAAGGATTAGGCGAGGATGCGGCTCGATGCATCATCTTCCTTCACATTCGACAACAAAGAGATTCGCAAGATACCGGGTTTATATTTTCGTGGATTTTCAAGGATTACTTCTGGTTTTCGTGGTTGGTTGTTTGGCGATGGGCCACAGTCTTCTTCGGCTGTTGCAGTGCTCTTTGTGCTATGCCACGATCTTCTTCGGCTGTTGCAGTGGTCTTATCTCTGTTTTATGAATGCAATGGTGTTCGTGCATTTTTTATGTGTATAGATTGAAGTATACCATATGTGTATGTACGTATAATGGCCGTATAAACCAATACGTGGGTCTGATGGGGAAATTCCACAGCCATTCATTTGGCATATTCATGGAACTATGCTTGGATCCAATGGTGCAAAAAAAAACAGTACGTGTGAGGCAGAAAACCAAAACCCTTTGGATCATTTTGAGAGGCAACGTTTTATAAACAAACAAAAAATCAAAAAAAAAAAAAAAATACAAAAGAGGCGGGCCTAAACCCTGAAGCGGAGTTCGTGTTCGAGAGACCGACCAACATGAGCATCTGGAACTATGTCGTTACTGCTCATAAACCAACTAATGTGACTCATTCCTGCGTTGGAAACTTTACCAGTCCCCACGAGCTCAATCTTATTATCGCGTATCCGTTTCTTGTCTTTATTATGCTTTTCTATGTTCATGTATTCATGTGGCGCGTTTGTTTAGGTTTATTCATAGGAGCAAATAGCATGTTTTGCATTGTATCATTCGTCCTAGTATAGATTCGTAGAAATTTAGGGCTGATTGACACTGTTCCTGGTAAGTATCAATTCGAGAATGTTGTTTCTTTAATAAGATCAGGAAATGTACACGGATTGAGATTCATCTACTTACGGCACAAGGTCTCCAGGTGAGCATTCTGCTATTGTTGCATCTGCAAGTTGAAGTTGTTGGTTCTGAACAATACATGATATATGTTATGTAATTTTATTGCTTTAGCACAAGGAGGCTTTGTGCACCCATTATATTCATTAAAAAAAAAAAAATGCGACAGACTCCAATCATTTCATTTCTGATGCCTTCACGTAACCTTTTGAATGTCTACTGAATCCTGTCCTAGATTATTGAAATTCTCTTAGCTTACTTATGGTGGTATTTCTGGATGATCTGTAATCAATGCTTTAAATTTCTTGAAGGGGCAGCTTTTGCATACAGACAAATACAATGCGAGAATTTGGGCCTTTGCAGCTTGATCTGTATTATTCAGACATGAAAATAAGAGCCATGTCGGTCCAAATATATTTACAAAATATTCACAAAGTACATCTTGCGCCTACAGTTTTTCAGATGAAAACCTACTACTTGTTGCTGACGCAACGTCCATGGTTTTGTGCTCGTAGAGGTGGTTAGAACGACAAATATTGGTATTTTGCCTGACACCCAAAGGAGCTGTAAATGATTATGTTTGGAAGTAAATATGTCATTCCAGAAGGGCCAGAGATTTTGGTACTGCCCATAGAAGCAAACCAGTTGAATAAGACAGTGTAGTCATGAAAAGGAGTGCAACTACCTTTTTGCTGGAAAGGTGAAAAGAAGCTATGAAACAGTAAAGAAAGAGCATGAGACCAAAAAGTCCAATGCCATCATAACTAACTCTACTTTGCACGGTTATAGAGGAGTCTAGCTCAAGGAGGGCCCAGAAAAGAAATTGAGGTGTCTTGATCCCAAGGGAGTGACATTAGCACTTGCCAAAGGAATAGAATGCTCGTTGAGACACAAACGCACAAGCAATCACTTTGGCGAAAGAAGCAGCCTACCAAACACTGACATCAAAACTTATTTTAGACTGGCTAAGTAGCTTTTGAGCTTGTCCATGCAGATCTGTATTCTAGGATTTTTTTTGTTGTTGTTGAATTTAGTTATATTAGATGTTTATGCCCTCCTAGCAGGCTTAAAATTCTGTATGTATTAGTCTCATAAATCCTAGGGCCATCTAGTAGATGGTAATAAATCTTTTCTTCCTTCCCCATGGCATCTTAAAACTGGAAATGTGGCAATCTGTCCAATGTAAGTTCAAAGATCGATACAGTTTATTAGTCTTGGTTAACATCAATAGGAAGAATGAAAGGTTATTATCGCCTACTGGAGCTTTATAAGATCTATGAGGCTACTCAAGTCTAGCACAAAAGGTAGCAAAATGCAACAAGGAAAAAAAGATAACAACTGTGTCCGTGCACATATTGGCACTTGATTGTCACGTGAATGGCTGTTGCTCCAGTTAGAAAAGATTTAAATTCTGGTTGCGATATTCATGCAGATATTAACATTCTGGAAAAGACGGTGGCACCTAGCACATTTCGTATGAAGAGTCTTCTTCCAACTAGAAAATTACGTTCATTTGTAGCCTGTCCACCATTTCTCATTGAAGTTTAAATAGATGTCTTTAGTAATATGCTTTCAAGCACCTTGGAGGCCAGCCCCTCCTTGCTGATCCAAATTTTTACATGTTCTCGGTCTCAGAGACTCTATGGATCTTTGTAGACATGAATGCATCCTTCTTTCTTTCCTTGCTTAGTAAAATGAAAAAAAGGTAGAGGGTAGAGTTATTGTATTGGAGGAGAACATTATTGATGCCGTTGATATTGAATATGAAACTTGAAGAAAGAAAGAAAGAAAGATTATATTAACATCTAGAAACCACTTGGTCTAGAGACCAATTATTAAAGCAATATACAGCTAGGGGGGGCAATTGCAGCCTCCTAGATGTGCTGCATAAAAATGAAAAACGAAAAACTGAAACCTTGAAATTAGGAAACTTTTGTCTTTTTCTAGCCACTGGCTCAAAGTATGAGGTGGTAGACTTGTGTTTTCTTCTAAAGGACTTTCCGTTGCTGACCGCTTTGTTCTTCTTAAAATTTTCATGGTTACCCTTCTTGGGATGGAATTCGATGGCCCAGGAAGAGGGCCTCACTTCCGTCTATTATTACTATCACCTTCAATGAGAAAGAGAGTGATCTGCCTTTGTGTAGGGTGTCCAGCTCTCCCTCCAGCCTGCTCCCTCAACAGATTTCTTCTATTTACAGTCATTTGGTGAAGGAATAGAGCTATACATTTTTGGTCCTTATATCTGATGAGTTTTGAAAGGGAGGTAGGTTCCTGAAACAGGCAATGGAACCTGCCCCGTATTTTATAATCCATTGGAGTGTTTCTCAGACTCAATTACATTCATGACAAAATTTGCAGATCTTTTTCAGATGCCTGACCTTAGGTCTACTCACATGGCCAGCCTCTATCTCAAGCTGATGAGATGAGACTTTGAGTTGGCCAATAGCGTGCCTCACTTTTATGTTCTAGGTGAATATTCAAATACCCTGGATGAAATCATCTTTACTGATCTCAGGAAGTTATCTTTGTAAAATTGCATCTTGATGGCAAGCTCACTTGAGGTTCCCATGTCCTTGATATGTATGAGAACTCCAGACCATGTCGGATCAACTGATTCATATCATTTTGAAGTCTTTTTAGCTCTATATTTTACCTCATTATTGGCTGCAGCCGTGGGATATTGGAAAGGAGGCTTTCCCAAACGAAATCCCAAAGAGGCAGGCCACTGCACTGCCTTTTGCACACCAACACCCTTGGACTCCCTTTTCAGCCAAATTTTTTAAGCCTTGAGGCAATCCATGGAAGTCTGCATCGCCCTACTGCGAGGACCCAAGCTGGTGTAATTTATGCAAAATGATGCGAACTGGAATGCTGCATCCAGTTGCCGAGGAGGGCCGAAAATTCTGCTGACATGATTGATGCGGCACAGAGGCTTCGGGCCATAATCATTCTGGACAGAGAATAGATTAACAGCCTTGAGCCCATTTTTCTGTCATGTCCATTCCTCCCATATATAAAGCAGCTGGTCTAACTAAGAGACGGAAGAGATCTCGAGAGAAGATGGAAAAGGCTGTTGAAGGTATATGCAAGATAAGTAAGATTGTTTTAGAGCCATCAGATCTAATTACCTTGTTTCCTTGGGACTGATGGAGCGTTTATGTTTCATGGCTGCTGATCGTTTTATCTTCTTAAACAGTGCCAAAGTCACCTCTTTAGGGTCAGGATACTTCCTCTTCTGTGATGACTCCATTATCATCTTATCATTGTTTGACTCGGATGAAAAGAAATCAGTTAATGGGGTTAGGCATAAATGATAAATATTGCTCCTAGCCTCAAGCCTCACAAAAGTAATTGTAACACAGTGTATGTTTGTCAAATCTGCTATTTCAATAAGGGAACTGCATGCCTCGCGATATCTGTTGTGTTAGTGTAGGTGGCTGAGTTTGTAACAACGTGCAGGAATCATTGAATGCTAGACATCTTTATTTTGCTCTTAACTTCTTTTTGGTTATTGAGGAGTATTTTCTTCTTGCAGCCACTTCTGGATGTTCCAATTTATGGACGAATTGCAACTCTTGAGTTGTTTAGACCACCTGTAATTATCATATCCTTAATTTACAAATTTGCTCTTTTATCTTGCTAATAATATTGCACTAATTTAGTTAATATTTACTTCTGTACTCTTTCTGATGGCAGGGTGAACCTCAGGATGTTTTATTCATATCAACAGAGAGATACAAGTTTTGTGTCTTGCAATGGGATGCTGAAGCGTCAGAGCTTGTCACAAAGTAAGAAAGTTCAATTTTATTAGCATATTATCCGATTGCGCACTAGTAGTAGTTGACACACTGTAGACACTGCTGTTATTATATCATCCTGTTAAAAATGAAATATGATATAGCCAAATTACTTTATCCTTCCTTCATTGGTTATTGGCGCTGGCGCTGGCGCCTATTTTCTAGGCGCTGACCTAAAACTGCCGAGATGACCTAATTCCGGATTTCAACTATCCGGATTGATGGATACCCTTCGAACCCTTTTGGGTGCTCCAGATTTGGAACAGGCCAATTATAGCCCTTTTACTGGTCCAGAATTGACACTCGGCAGGGATTGGAACACTTTGCAGAAACGGATGGAATTTTTGAGATGCATATTATTGAACTCTCCAAGAAGGCACGTAATTTTGATATGCTCCAGCAGACAGTAGCAAGCATGATTCCACGGATTGAGGCCTTGGAGAAGTCATGGAAACAAGAATTTAACCAGGCCAACCTGGATGAATTGGAAAACATTAAGTCTGAAATTGCAGTAATACGGAAGTTGCCTTTAAGTGAAGGATTGAAACAGATTGAATTGGGGCTCCACTCCCATTGGGAAGAAATTTCTAGATGGGTTGGCATTGCCAAAAAACCAGCAAAGGAGGAAATCAATGCCATATTAGAGGAGGAAAAGACAAAATCTTTGAAAGCACGCATTATCAGAGTCATTGGGCTTGAAATGACCATTAATTCCCTCGCTATTGCAATTGAGTTTGCGAGCAACACTTTAGGCTTCTCAGATCATAAAATTGAATCTGCATGGCGTGTAAACAAAGGAAACCCAACAGGACAGCATTTAATCATTAAGTTTTAAGACCTTGGAGGATAGGTTGAATGCTTTTAAGAATAGGAGCACTTGCAACCATTTCCAAGTTCTTCATAGATGAAGGCCTCACTCCAATGCAGGTTGAGTGCACAAAGAGATGTTTGCAAGAGGACGCAGAGGCTTGGAAATATCCAACAAAATGGGCTGCATATAGAGATACCTGAGTCATCATTCATGACAAGGTCCACAAATAAGAATTAAGGGTCTATGAGACCATCAAATCCCTGGTTTTGGCAGCATGGAACTGTAATGGGACACTAAGATCAGATCCAGGTGGTCTTATGGACCTTGTAAAGGATAGAGATATTGTCTTTTTGTCAGAAACGCATGAAACAACAGAAACTGGTCTTCCAGAAGTGTCGGATTACTCTTGGGACTCCGCCTACCGAAGCAAGAAGAAAGGTAGTGGGATCAGGAAGGGTAGCAGTCCTTGACAAATCAGAATTATCTGGAATCATTTCCATAGTAAAAAGGATGAAGCAGCAAGGTTTTTGTGGGTCAGGATAAGAACTTCTCCAGGAGATTACATATACACTGCTGCATGCTACTTCCCCCCCCCTCAAAATTTGATTATGCTGATGTGGATACCCAAGAAGGCGCTCTCTCCTTACATGGCTTTATTTTGATGATATCATTGAATTCTCTAAGCGAGGCAAAATTCTGCTCGTGGGTGACTTTAATGCGAGGACAGCGGATGCCCAAGTTCAATTGATGGATTTTGAAAGTGATCCTGTCTTACTGCCATCCTTATCTCCTGTTGAAACCCATACCATGCGAAAGTCAGCTGATGGTAATGCGGAGATTACTAGATATGGGCACTTCCTTTTGGAATTTGGACAGATGCATAATCTTGTCATTTACAATGGGATGCAACACTGGCCGGGTTCGTCCAACTATACCTGTAATCCTCAAAGCGGGCGGGCATAGTGTAGCGGATTATCTGATGGGGTCTCCAGCCTTGGCAAAAGAGATCGAGAAGTTTTCAGTTCCACCTCAACCACCCACTGGGGACCATTCTCCTCTCCTCTTTTGCCTCAAAATGTGTTTTGAGTTGGACAAAAGCTTGTCTCAGGAACCACCCTACTTCCGCTTTTGAGTTTGACCACCGCTTGATCTCATCTATAACCTTGAGCTTGACACACGATTGAGGGACATCCATATCTTTCATAATGTGGAAGAAAAGGCCACGTTGCTCACATCTGCTATACACCAAGCCTGCATAAAGACTTTCCCACACAAGCTTTGTTCCTTCCAGAACGACGTGCACAGATGCCTCAAAACACTTGGTATGATGAAGAATGCAAAAAATCTTCACAAGCAGCTCAAGGAAGAGTTGGCAGCCTGCTCTTCTACAGCTATTGCGACTAGGAAATCATACAAAAAGCTGATCCGCATGAAAAAAGAGCATATATAAAGCAGGTGAGGGAAGACATGCTTAACATGCTTTATAGTAATAAATCTGCAAAATTTTGGCAAAAGCTTCATGCTCGAAATCTGATTTGCCTCTTAAAGACCCAAAAGTGTGGACCAGTTATGCTCGAACGCCCTAGATGTGGGAAAAGCAGATTTGCTTGACATTGATTGCAGCCCCAGCCCCAATCCTCCTCTCTTTTCTCTACTTCCCTTATCCGAAGCTATAAGCAAATTGAACACTGGAAAAGCAAAAGATTGTGAGGATTTGCAGGCTGAATTTTTGATCCATGGAATGGATACCCTTTGCGCCTATTGTGGCAGATTTATTCAATGAGATAATATGCTCAAGCTTTCCAAAAGCATGGACCATTAATATCATCAAGCCAATTTTAAGGCGGAGACCCAATGAATCCAAACAACTACCGCCTTATAATGATTGGACATGTCATGGCAAGATTATATGGATGTGCATTGGACTTGATTATCAGTGAATATGCGGAGATAAATCTCCTTAGAGCAAAGGGCCAGGCTGGTTTCAGGAGGAATTTCTCAACAATAGATCATATCTTTACCTTCACGGTCAATCATTGAGGAAGCTAAAGCAAAGAAAACAAAAGTTTATTGTTGCTTTGTGGATTTCCATAAAGCTTTTTGATACGGTCCCTCGAAATCGCCTATTTCATAGACTTACTGAACTTGGATTGTCGCATCAAGTCATATGGGCGCTTTGATGCTCTATGAAAATGTTTTGGGAAGAATTAAAGTGCCCGGGGGCTGGTCGGATAACATAAGCAGCACAATTGGGGTTAAACAGGGCTGTCCCTTATCCCCTACACTCTTCGGTGTGTACATTGGACGAGCTGGAAAGCCGTAGCAGCACTTGAGGTGCCGGATCTGCTTTAGCTGATGAATGCATATCCATCCTTCTATATGGATGATGTGGTACTTATATCTTCTTCTCCTGAGGGCCTTCAGCATCATTTAATGGCACTTGAGAAATTTTGCGCTCAAAGAGAGCTTAAAGTGAACTTGGACAAAACAAAAGTGATGGTTTTCAACACATCACATGCTTGCATGCATCGCAGCAGCTTTTTCATGAATCAACAAGTGGAAGTGGTCTCTCATTATACTTACTTAGGGTGCAATTTAAGGGTCCCGTCTTTAGCATGAAAGACGCAGCATATGACAGGCTCACAAAGGGATATGCCTCGCTTGCAATGCTAGAGAAGAAATGTTTCAAAGCAGATTTTCAGGATGTCCCAGCAAAGATTCATCTTTTCAATACCTTAGTTAGACCAGCTGCTCTATATGGAGCTTTGATGTGGGGAATGGATATGACAGCCAAAGAATGGGGTCATATAGAAAGACTGCAAATTTATTTTCTCTCCAAAATGATTATGAGCAAAGCATCTGTGCCACATTCAATCATATTGGCAGAATTTTCAGCCACTCCGCTTCAACTGGACGCAGCATTCCAGTTAGTCTCCTTTTTGCATAAAGTGCACCAACTCGGGTCCTCGCAGCAAGGCCAATGCAGGCTTCCATGGATTGCTCTCAAGAGCTCCAAAGATCTGGCTGAAAAGGGAGTGCAGGAATGTTGGTACGCAAAAGCATCGCAATGGGCTGCTTCCTTAGGATTTGGCTTGGGAAACCTGCCCCCCTTTCAACATAATGTAGCTGCAGCTAATACAGCGGTAAAACCTGGAGCAAAAAAGAGACTTGAAAAAGAGAAGAACCAGCTCATACGGCACGATCTGGAAATTTTATACATATCAAGGACATGGTTAACCCCAAGTGATCTTCCTACCAAGATGCAATTTTACAAAGATCACTTCCTTGAGATCAATGAAGATGGTTTCATCGAGCGACCAGGATATTTGAATATTCACCTCGCACATAAGGTGAGACATGCTATCGGTCAGCTCAGGGTCTCATCTCATCAGCTCGAGATCGAAGCTGGTCGTGCTAGTAGACCGAAGGTGGAGCGCTCGAAAAGAATCTGCAGACTATGTCACTTGAATGTAATTGAGTCAGAGGAACATTTCATCTTCACATGTCCAGTCTATTATGAAATACGGGCAGATTCCATTGCCTATTTCGAACCTACCTCCCTCTCAAACTGATCGCCTATGAGGATCAGAAAAATGTATAGCTCTTTTTCTTCACCAAATGACGGTGCATAGAAGAAATCTATTAAAGGAGCAAGCTGGGGAAGAAGCGGGACATGAAAACGATCCCACGCAAAGACTGATCACTTTCTTTCTCATTGGAGGTGATAATGATAATAAACGGAAGGCAGGTTCTCTCCCGACCATCTCATCCAATCTCAAAAGGAGTAACCATGAAAGTGTTCGAGAAGAAGAAAGCGACGGTAAAGGATAAACATAAGCAGTCCTTCAAAAGAGAAAACAAGTCTGACATTACTTTATACTTTGAGCCCGTGGCCAAGAAGACAAAAGTTTCTTAATCTCATTGTTTTAGTTTTCTTTTTCCTTTTTTATGCAATATCTCTAGGTGGCTGCAAATGCGCCCCTAGCTGGACATGATTGATGTATATTTGGTCTCATAGACCCAAGCGGTCTCTAAATGACGTTAATATAATCTTTCTTTCTTTCTTTATCCTACATGTTCTTCTATATGAAGTTCTTTCTCTTGGTTGCTTTAGTGATGTTTCATCCTTTTGTGGCAGAGCAATGGGGATGTTTCAGACCCGTATTGGTCGTCCAACAGACAATGGACAGGTAGAGTTTGTAGTTTATTGTCTCTGGATAATTGAAATATTCAATAAACTTCTGAAATATTGTCCAGATTGGCATTGTTGACCCAGATTGCAGACTGATCGGCCTTCATCTGTATGATGGGCTTTTCAAGGTACTGTATTTAGGTTGGGGCCAATATTTTCGTTTCATTTGTATTCTTAGTCCATGGTTGGAGGAGATTTAGACTTTTCCATAAGCATGGAATGGTGATTTCATAGTTTTGAGACATGGACATTGGATTAAAGAGCAAGAGAGCAGATATTTGAAAAAACTGCTTTTGCATTTGTGCTCTTCTTCATGTTCCAGAACTACCTTGCCATTGAGGACTTGCAGACATTGGGGAAAATAATGGATGCAGCTTGCATCATTAGCATCTTAATGCTGTATCTATGCATAATAATAAGCCTGCTGGCCACTCCCTTAAGCTGAAATCAGCTACTGAGACCATTTTGAGCATTTTGGTCCTGACCTTCAACTAGCACTATAAGGATTATGCCTATCTATATATCTTTGCTTCTGCATGTTTCCTTCAATTTGTTTGCCTTATGGATATTTTTTCAAATCTACTTTGTTCGTTGTGTTGGTTGTAGGTGATCCCGATTGACAGCAAAGGGCAACTAAAAGAAGCCTTTAATATCAGGTGGAGCAAGTCTTAGATTTAACAACAATTACGAAATATGCATATCAGACCCGTGCAAATAGACCATTTAAGAACTGAGCTAGTTTGATGGCTATTTGCAGTTGTTCATAATTCATATCAAGCTTGTGATGTTAACCTTTCTTACTTTCCTTCTTGTGATATTTTGCTTAGCCATGCACAGCATGAGTTGCAATGTTTCTTGACAATCAGTAAATATCAGAAGTGCTGTTGAAATTAGCTCTGGCTTAACTAGCCCTTTGACTAAGACTTGTGAATACCTGTTCTATATAGCAAGTTCAGGTCAGTCAAGTCAGGCAGGCAAGATGTGAGCTGGCATTTCCAAGTCTCCTTTTGACATTTTTTCTTTATAATGTGTGGGAGCTGGCGATGTTGGTATTGCCAGTTTTACTGCTCCATAAAAAGAGAGTGTGCATTGTTCTTAGTACTCACGTTCATCTCATTCAGAATATATGTCAAACCTATGTTATGTGTTAAAGCAGAGTATATTGGAAACTGTTTTCTTCTGAGGTTGCGGGTTGTTCTCATTCCAAGTATGCTTCAAAAGTTGACAAAGAAGTAATATTACAGGTTGGAAGAACTGCAAGTACTTGATATCAAATTTTTATATGGATGCTCAAAGCCGACAATTGCAGTCCTTTACCAGGTTGAGCACGAATAATCTCTTGTTTTTACTGGTCATAATTTCTCCCTTCTTTTGTAACTTCTTTGACTGCAGGACAACAAAGATGCACGGCATGTCAAGACATATGAGGTACAGCTAAAGGAAAAGGACTTTGGAGATGGTCCGTGGCTTCAAAATAACCTTGACAGTGGTGCTGGCTTGCTTATTCCGGTCCCTCTACCTTTAGGAGGTGCAATAATAATTGGTGAACAGACTATTGTATACTCCAATGGATCTGTATTTAAAGCTATTCCAATCAATCCGGTAATCTTTGACGAGTCCGTTGCTTATTGTAGTAGGAATGCTAGCCTGAGTAACGTGCTGGTTTTTGCTGCAGTCAATTACTAAGGCATATGGAAAGGTTGATGCCGATGGTTCACGATATTTGCTCAGTGATCATGCAGGCATGCTACATTTGCTTGTTATTACTCATGATAAGGAGAGGTAAAACACCATACTAGAATATGTTCTTAATGTTACATCGGAATATAGAACAAATTTTCTTACTTAGCACATGGGATCTAAATTGAGAGTGGAAGAAAGAATATGGAAAAGGGAATCTATTAACATCTACGAAAGATGTATAGGATTAATGAGATGAAGGCACCTTCAGAGGGACTGAAAACAAGGGAAACAGGGCCAACAATAAACCAACATGATTGCTATTGTTGTGATGAAAGTGGAGATTTTGCACCAAGTTTCGAATATCATGAGCATGAAAGTGGACAAGGAGGTCTAATTTACTGGAAGATAGAAAAGAGTTTATGACTCTCTACTGAGGTCCATAAGCCCAAATAACTCTATGTCCGCCCTTTATCATCTCTCTGCTTGAGTGTGCTAAGCAAAGCCAGCGAATTGTTGACGAGTCCCTTCGGTTCTAGCTCTTCGTAATTTAATGTTATGCCTGATAGTTCCTTTGCCCGAGGATGTATTTTTGCAGTATTCCTGTTTAAAAGTTTATAAGTTTTCCCTCAAAAGGATGGCCCGTGGCCATGACCAGTTCTTTCTTTTGTTTTTGTCTTTTTCAAGCAGAAAATATTTGTCAACTAAATGAAAGAGTGGAATGAGAATGAAGATATGTTTGTTGTGTATAAGATAGTGCCTCACAAATTTAGAAATCGGAAGTTGTAGCTGTATGTGAAATGTCTTCTCCCCATTCATGAATGTGTTTATATTTCAGGGTCTTAGGCTTGAAAGTAGAACCTCTTGGAGAGGCGTCAGCAGCTTCAACTCTTTCATACTTGGATAATGGTGTTGTGTATGTTGGCTCAAGCTATGGAGACGCACAAGTACTTTTTCACTCTATCTGCATCTGATATCACGTTAAGGGGGCTGTTAGGTTGGAGTCCTGTGGCATCGTTAAGAGTAGACATTGGCTTGTGTTTCAATATGCAAGCATCCTTTCGACAAATGAAGTCACCCTAAACAAATGTTAATTCATTTTTGCATGACATAAAATGTGTCCAGTATCCAGGATACGTTCATTATCCCCCATTATCCCCCCTCCCACAGGACGTGGCATTGATCTAGCCCAACAATCCAATCATCCATGGCCATCATTTTTTGGGGAGGGGGGGCAAAATAACAAAATCTTTGTTAGTTTTGCTGTCTATTTTTTGGTCCATAAGTAAATGATTATTGGAATACTTTTAGTTTGATTCATATGTTGTATTAATTGTTCATGTTGGGAAATATGCCTAGGCTCCATGTTTTTGTTAAGGGTGAGGTATTAATTGGGTCCATGTCTTCCAGCTTATAAAGTTGAACTCTCAACCAGATCAAAAGAACTGCTATGTTGAAGTATTGGAAAGTTTTGTCAATCTTGGGCCCATTGTTGATTTATGTGTTGTGGACCTAGAACGCCAAGGTCAGGGACAAGTAGTGACATGCTCGGGTGCATTTAAAGATGGTTCACTGCGAATTGTACGAAATGGGATTGGCATAAACGAGCAGGTATGAAATTTTCAAATGCTTGATGAGTTTGATCAGCGAATGCTATATCTCTTACTTTAGTTGCTTTCAGGCCTCTGCTGAATTACAGGGAATAAAAGGGATGTGGTCTTTACGAGCTTCTTCAAGAGATGCCTATGATACTTTTCTGGTTGTCAGCTTTATAAGTGAAACTCGCATCTTGGCGATGAACACAGATGATGAGCTGGAAGAAACAGAAATTGATGGCTTTGATTCTGAAGCTCAAACTCTATTCTGCCACAATGCAATACATGATCAGCTTGTGCAGGTGGGAACGAGCCAACTTTTATATTCACTTTATAGTCTTGCGAGCCGCAAAGTAGGCTGCATTGAAAAGTTTCTATTATTGCTTAAAGGACAAGTAGGATTATGTCTTACTTGACAAGTAAGTTAGGTGGTGAATCATTCTTAAAATATGTGTGAGAACGCACATAGCTTTTGTCCAGTATCCATAGGGAAGGGAGAGATTGTGAAGTTACTATCTGAAGGAAAGTGACACTTATGAGGTTTAGTATTACTTCTGGCATATTAAGATTTATCAGTCATGCTTAGACAAAGAAAGTCTGCCATAGGTCATTAAAATGGTTGGCTATATCAAGGTTTGCTTCTGTTTCTTTAATGGTTGTTAACTGCTTCAAAGTTTCCAAACGATCAGGTTTACTGCAGGGTCGTTGAGGCTTGTAGATACAGCTTCCCGCAGGCAATTGAGGGAATGGAAGGCACCACCTGGTATTTCAATTAATGTGGCTACTGCGAATGCCTCGCAGGTTTGTTTCTATCATAGACTGGTCTGAGAGAAAGTGGTCGCTGTTCATTTATTTTGGAGAACATGTTTTGTTTGCAGGTTTTACTTGCAACTGGTGGTGGTAATCTTGTATATATTGAGATCGGGCAAGGAACATTGACTGAGGTGAAACATGTTCAACTGGATTATGAAATCTCATGTTTGGACATAAATCCAATTGGAAATGATCTTGAGCGCAGTCAATTGGCTGCAGTCGGGATGTGGACAGACATCAGTGTATATGTTTTCTCACTTCCTAACCTTGAGGTCATTACTACAGAGAGTCTTGGAGGGGAAATCATTCCACGATCTGTGCTCTTTTGTACATTTGAAGGGGTATGTAGGAAACTCTTATGCTAATTATCACGTTGGTTGTAGGCATTTAGTGCCACAGATTAAATTTCATATTCTTTGATGCGAGTAATCTTTGTTCTTTTTCACCTGCAGGTGCCTTATCTTCTATGTGCTCTTGGAGATGGCCATCTATTCAATTTCATTGTTGATGTTGATACGGGACTTCTATCAGATAGGAAAAAGATATCCTTGGGAACTCAGCCAATTATACTTCGTACTTTTCGCTCCAAAAATGCAACTCATGTATTTGCAGCATCAGACAGGCCAACTGTGATTTATAGCAGCAATAAGAAGCTGCTTTACAGTAATGTTAATCTAAAGGAAGTCAATCACATGTGCCCCTTCAATTCAGCCTCTTTTCCAGATAGGTAGGTTCTTTTTTAAGAACTTTCTGTAATGCCACTTTCTTCAAATAATTTAAACATGAGGATATGATGCACAGCCTTGCAATAGGGAAAGAAGGGGAACTTACAATTGGCACAATTGATGATATTCAAAAGCTCCATATTCAGTATTGTTCCACTTGGGGAACATCCTCGTCGAATATGCCATCAGGAGCACTCTAGAACGTTTGCAATTACAAGTGTCAAATATACTCACAAATCTGTCGACAGGTGAAGACATTGAAACGCACTTTCTCCGCCTATTAGATGATCAGACATTTGAAAAGTAGCTTCTTATCCACTGGACACATAATACGAAAATGGCTGCTCAATTATCACCTGTTCTTTCACGGATGATAATAATGTTTACTATTGTGTTGGGACGGCATATGCTCTTCCTGAAGAAAATGAACCCACAAAGGTGAATTCTGTCCCTTCTCTTCTTTTTAAAAAACATGTTTCTGTTACTTGGATTTATTTGTAGCACTATTTATGGAATTGCAGGGAAGAATACTGCCTTTGTTGTAGAGGATGGCAAGCTTCAGCTAGTGGCCGAGAAGGAGACCAAAGGTGCTGTTTATAACTTGAATGCGTTCAATGGGAAGCTTCTTGCTGGTATCAATCAGAAAATTCAGTTATACAAGTGGACTTTGCGAGATGATGGTACTCATGAGCTTTCACCCGAATGTGGACACCATGGACATATTTTGGCACTTTATGTTCAATCACGTGGTGATTTTATTGTTGTTGGGGACTTGATGAAATCGATTTAGCTTGCTGATTTATAAGGTCTTTTCATTATCTTGTTTATGTTCTTTGAAATTTTGACTTTTGGGTGGTTGATAGAATTTTGTGGTGATGTTACAGCCTGAAGAAGGGTCCATTGAAGAAAGAGCACGTGATTATAGTGCGAATTGGATGACTGCAGTGGAGATTCTTGACGATGATATCTATTTGGGTGCAGAAAACAGCTTTAATTTGTTTACTGTAAGAAAAAACAGTGATGCTGCGACGGATGAGGAGGAGAGGTCGCCTGGAAGTAGTTGGCGAATACCATCTGGGAGAGTTTGTCAACAGGTTCAGGCATGGTTCATTGGTCATGCGCTTGCCTGACAGTGAAGTCAGTCAAATTCAACAGTTATTTTTGGCACTGTAAATGGAGTTATTGGTGTAATAGCATCTTCCTCAAGAACAATATCTCTTTCTTCAGAAATTACAGCAGAACCTTGTTAAGGTTATCAAAGGTGTTGGTGGACTGAGCCACGAACAGTGGCGTTCATTTAGCAATGAGCGGAAGACTGTGGATTCGAAGAACTTTCTTGATGGAGATTTGATTGAGTCTTTCCTTGATTTGAGTAGAAGCAGAATGGAAGAGATTTCGAGAGCAATGGATGTCTCCGTTGAAGAACTATGTAAACAAGTGGAGGAGATGACGAGACTACATTAATTCTGTACTAGTAGATTTGTTTCTCTCTCTGTTGTTATAGCTCAGTTCGATGGGTGTAAACTATTTACGATGTAAAGAATTTCTTGAGGCGTATACAGAGTAATTTGGGGTTTTTTTTTTCCAATTTAATTTTAAGTAATGCATTCATTCACCTTTTAGTTCCAAAATATGGGCTCTGGTGGAACTTGGGAACAGTGTGAATCTGGAGCCGATGTATTGCAATGCACTTTTGCATATAAACTGCCAAGTGTTACCTTGCTCCCATTGCTCGCATGAAGAATTCTCCCTTAGCAGCTTCATGCTAACCACAAAGCCTCTAAGGTAACGATAGCTTGATGGGAGGAGTGATTTTAATTCCTCGGGTTTGAAGGCTAGGGTCAGGGTTATCCCATAGGATGCTGTACTTGTCCACATTAAGATAAACTCCTCTGCCTAGGATGCTGAACTTGTCCAGATTAAGATAATCTTTGCTGACGGATGGTGAATTCAGTGATATTATTTTTAGTGTTGTCAATTTTATCTATAAAAGATATGTCAGATTTTTTTGTGAATCTTTGTCTGCATTCACATCAAATGCTCTAAATGATGGTACACGTGAAGTAAATGTTTAATCGTCAAGCAAGTCCATGAATTTTCATGAAGTGGAATTTGTCACGCAAACATGTGGAAAAAGTCCCAAGTACAATGTGACTACTCTATTGGCGATGCAAAACAATCAATGCATAATCCAACAATGCTAGAGCAATCAGCTATAAGAGGTCCAAACTTAGTGGCAAACAAATGCTGCAGGTGGGAAACTAAATGGCACCAGTTTATGCGTCACTTTCTTGTGTTTAATATCCACTCACTTGAGTTCGTGCTCGGGTTTAAAATCCGTGCCTTTATTCGAACGATCATCACGTGCTCTTGTGTCTAACATCCATGCTTTTTATTTAGCATCCATCACTTTCACCGCGATTGTTTTCACGAGCAACTTTTTGCTTTAGCCATTTGTCAACAATTCGACTCTCTACTTGATCACTTAGTTAGGGAATGAATTGCTAAACTTTTTGAATTAGGAAATTTTTTCACTCATATCAAGGTTTTATTCCAGCAATCCATGGCACCATCATCTAAAAAACCTTGTATCATTTTTTTGCCACTATACAATCTATAGGGTACAAAATTCCTCTAGTGATGTTGCACTCCAAAATCTTTAGATTTACCACCACAAACACTCAAGGCTTGATTAATGGAACAAAACAATCTATAACAAAATGATTACAACTAACATGTAATAAAGTAGAGACTAAGAGCCCTTAGAGTGGTCCAATTTATATAGTTTTTTTTTTTTAAAGACATCAGACTTTAATAATCGCTCTCAAACAATACATGATACAATGCAGAGACAGGAATATAAACTCAGTGTATAAACATGTCGAATTGAGCAAAGCCACCTGTCTAAGCATGACAAGAAAAACTAGTTTCTTCTCACAATAAAGAGAAGAATAATACACATATATCTTCAATACAAATAAACTTAACTAGGCCGAAGTTCCACATTCATAGAATCACTAAGAGCAAGCACACTTGTCTTCTGGTGTCTGAATGCTACTGGATCATGTGGAGGGACATCCACTGTAACAATAGTATTAGATACTGGAGCTACCGGATGAATCAAAGGAGCTAAACTATTCTTGCAGCGTGCAACCTTCTTTTTTCTGTCTGCGAGCAATATCTTGAAGGCGAGAATGTTGCTCCTCATTACGAGGGCTCAATGACATATTCTGGAGAGGCGATGCACTAGAAGGAAGTGGTGATGCAAAAGCGTATTGAGGAGAAGACACAAGAGACTAAATAGTGGTGAATTAACCGTGCGTATGAGACACATTCAAGATGACACAACAGACATGTGATGCTAGGGTCGACATTGAAGCCATTAATTGGCTACCATCATGTATCTCTTATTCTCACAAACCATCCATGCTTGTAAAAAATGTTAAATATGGGGTGTTCCCAAACTACTTTTGCTCTACCCACTTCTAAGAACTGATAAAACCCCGTCTGCTCTATCTTCTATGGGCCTCTTGAGATTATGCAATTTAGACTTAAACAATGGCTATAAGACAAGAGGTTTTCAATACAATATTTCTCAATTCTAAGGGCAAAACAAGAATTCCCGCCTTAGCTTCCTCTATGTTATATCATCCTTTTGGGCAAAAATTAGGTTCATACCTTAGCAGCCTATATCGAGGCCTTAGCTAAATTTTGGCCTTATTAAATAAGATCTTAACATTTCTAGGTCTAGATTCTATATTATGCAACCAGTGATCATTCCCCAGCAGCCTAAATCAAAGGCCTTAGCTAGAAATCCGCCTAATATTTTGAGCTATCCAGCCTTTTAGCAATTCTAGAATGGTGGGTTAGTTTGTAAAGGCTCATAATTGTTATTTGCCATATTATTATTGTTTCAAGAATATATATTCGTATGGTTGTGATACTTTTTAAAATAGTTTACTTTCAACTCCAACTTAGCTTCTTAATATTGAATGGTATGGTGTTCTTTTGCCAAGCTCTTACCTCTTGGTCTCATACTTCAGGCCTTTGAACCACTCAACCGAGCTTGTGCCATAATAAAATCTTCGCTTTTCAAGATTGATTGTCCTCGATCATCTTCCTTGAGGGAATAACTTCTTTAAAGACTGATCGAACTCGATCATCTATCTTAAATGATATTTGTTCCTTTAGGTAAATTCTCATTCCCCTTTCATGATGAATACTCAGACTTCTGTGTCGTTCAAACCTCTGTAGCATTTTTTTCTGCCTGTCCTATTTCTGTAATGTGCAGACTTCTTCATTTCACATTTATATAACCTCAAACAGACTTACCTTTTGTAACAGAATTCTTCTGTCCTTCATATTTCTGTAACTCAGAGTAAAGTTTGGAATTTATGAAATTTACCTACTGCCAATGCCTTTGTCATTACATCCGCTATTTGCTCATCAGTATTCAACTACAATTGAGCCTGTAGCTACCATTTCTCGAATGCAATGAACATGTAATTCAATATGTTTTGTTCTCTTATGCAAAACAGGGTTTTTAGTAATTGCAATACAGCTTAAGCTACTTGCAACATACCTAATTCTTTTAATAGTCTCCTTACCCAAACTATTTCTCTGGGCAAGTGAAGGAGCCTTGTACTCTGCTTCTGCTGTAGACATGGCTATACTCCCTTGCTTTTTGCTTCTCCATGGAATGGCACCTTCTCCTGACATCAAGGTGTATCCGGAGGTAGATTTTTGTGTGTCTACATCTCCAGCCCAATCTGCGTCTGAATAGGCTTTCAGGATAAGATTATCATTACTAAAAGTGCTGCCATAGTTTTGTGTTCCTTTCAAAAATCTCAGAATCGTTTTAGCAGCTTGCCAATGTTGTTTCCCCGGATTATTTAGATATCTGCTAAGCAAATTAACTCCAAATGATATTTCAGACCTTGTACAGTTAGATACATACAATAAGCACCCGATGAGCTCTCTATATGGGACATTCTCCATTTCTAACATTTCAGCTCCATTTGAAAAACATTGTTCCAAGCTGAATTTCTGCCCAGGCACTATAGGAATGTTCATTGTTTTGCAAGAACTGAGACCAAACCTTTCAAGCATACCTTTAATATTCTTCTATTGTGTTAATGTGAGTTTTCTTCCGCTACGGTCTCTTGTAATTTCCATTCTGAGAAATTTCTGTAAACACCCAAGTCCGCTATTTCAAACCTATCCTTGAAAATAGTCTTGCATTTGTTTTGGCACTCCATGTTATTAGATATAATTATATAATAATCCACATATAATGCAATCAAGCAAAAAATCATCTCCAAATCAGAACCTATACAAGTTTCCTTCATTTTAAGTTTTTCAAACTAGCCAAGGCTTCAAGAAGCTATCAATGCATAAATACCATTGCCCGAGGACTATTTCAGCCCATATATCGCTTCATTTAAGCTTCCACACCTTATCATTCTCCCACTCAAAGCCCTAAGTTTGTCTCATGTATACCTCTTCACTAAAAACATTCAAAAACGTTGTTTTTTCATCCATGTGATGTATTTCATGGTCATTTGCATTCGCATAAGCTAACAATGTTCTAATGCTTGTTAACTTTACTAATGGCGAAAAGGTATCGTCAAAGTCAATGCCCTTCTTTTGCATGAAGCCTTGAGTTACCAACTGCTTTGTACTTCTTTGAACCATCATTTGCTTTTTTTTAACTTGTATATCCATTTATTGCCCACAATATTTGTCCTTGGAGGTTTGTCTACCAACTCAAATGTTTTAGTTCTCTTGAACAAACTAATCTCTTCTAACATAGCTTGGTTCCATTTCTTTTTTTTGCAATCATAGCCTCCTCAAAAGTTTGTGGAGTTTGCGCCCAATATAGCCATAAAAATTTTATTCTCTTCTTCCTCTAACCTTCTACCTTTGCCTCCTTCTCGCCTTCCAAATCTTTCATTGTCAATGTCCATTCCCTGTTTCAGTCTCTCTACTCCAGCCATCTTTTTTTTCTTTATCCCCTTCTCTTCAATTTCAGTCGGAGCTTGCTCCTATGTCATATACTCTAAATTTTTAGAATTTGCATCATCACGCTCAACCGCTTGACTTCATCATCTATGTCAATTTACATTTGTTGGCCTTTCCTTTCTCGCCTTTTCAATACTAGTTTCTGCTCAAGTTCTAATTTACCATTCAATAGAGCACGAGAGCTATACACTACACCTCGCCGGGCCAAAGCTCACGCCTCTTTTAATGATGATTTTTTCATTTCTGATCATACAGCTTATAGGCCTTAGATACTTCGTCATAACCAACTAAAAAACATCTAATGGCTCTATCGTCCAATTTGTTTCTTAAATTTTTTGGAATATGCACAAATGCAACACATCCATACACTCTAAATCTGTCATAAGTTACCTCCTTCTCATTCCACATCTCTTCTGCAATTTTTCTTGCCAAACTTGCCAAAGGTATTCGATTTTAAATTTATATTGCTGTATGAATAGATCGAAAGTTAGGTAGACCAATACGTTTTAGCATTGCTCTTACCGAGTCTAGAATCGTCCTGTTCTTTTTTTCTGCTACTCACATTACGTTTTGTTGAGGCAAGTACCTGCAAGTTAGATGCCTCTTTATGCCATGTAATGAACACTATTTCTTGATTTCACCTGACAAATATTCTCCTACACAGTCAATAGATCTAATACACTTGATTTTCCTGTTCATCTCCCTTTCCACTTCTGCTTCAAACATCTTAAAGGCATTGAATCTTGATCCTTATGTTTCTGAATATAGCATTTGGCCTTTCTTGAGTAATCGTCAATAAATGTTATGAAGTATCTTCTTCCATGAAGACTCCTGACATTCCTGACATTTAATGAACCACATAGATCAGTGTGAACTAGGTCAAGAATGCCTTTGACCCTTTTCTTTGATATGCCAAATGCTAGACGGGTGTGCTTCCCTAATTTGCAGCCTATACAAGTAAACGCCTCCTGTTTTTCTATTGAGGCACCAAACTTTCCTTTCTTGATCAAATACTTAACATTATTTTGGTGTGTGTCCTAATCGCTCATGCCACACTTTTATGGATGGTATCAGAACTATATTTACACTCTCAAGCCATAATACTTTTACAAAAACCAAAAAAGGTTCCCCACACGCTTAGCTAAAACTTCAATTGATTATAGAAAAGAACTTTTCCCAAAGCTTCTTCCGAACCTTTCGAGTTCTTTTTCGAGTTCTTCCTGTTCTTCCAAGTTCTTTTCGAGTTCGAATGACGCGAAACCGCTTCTATATCCTAAGTCAACCAACCGACTTATGGATATTAGATTTCTAACTATTCCCGAACACACATACATAGTTTAAATTGACTATTTTTCCATCCGTATCATAAAGCTCTAGCATCCCGACCTCCTCTACTTTCTACTCAAGTTCCCTATTCTCCATTTGAACATAGTTTGTAGTCGCCAAACTTTTCTTCTTAAGTCGCCACAGATTTAATTATGGTTCTCTCAAATTCTATTTAAGACATATAGATCATGATTAGGCTGGCTAGGAAAGGGCGATGTTATATAAAGATGAGCACATGTCATTGCTTGAGAATTCGCATATTTAATTACATATTGAACCTATAGACCATGTTGTTGCCTAAAACAACAAATGTAAATTTGCCATATGGACTCGAGGGTCCTCCAAAATGGCATGATTAATATATTGATTGATTGATTGATATATAGAATAACGATATACATCTTTGGCTATTGATGTGAATAGAATTTTAAGGCTTTTTAAATCCTTGCCCTTATTTTAAAGGTTGCTTAAATTTTTGCCCTTTTAAGGGAAGGGCATTTTTGTATGCCACCCTTTATTAATAATGGCTATAAATTTTTCCCCTTCTTTGGAGGAGACCTATTTAAGGGTGTGCGTGCCATGAAAGTTGATTATCGCTGGTATCCATCCAAATCCTTATCAAGATGGTTATGGGCCCGAACCAAATGCCTTTTCATGTGTGTTGGTAAATGGTTCTCCCAAATTTTTTTTTCTATAACTAGGGGGTTAGACAAGCATGGAATAAAATAACGCTAAGGTGAGCCAAATGGATATTTTGTAGCTTTTTTCCAAGAAAAATGGCTAAACTAAATGGAAAAAATGCCAAAAAAAATAAAATTTTAGCCCAAATTTTTTTTGTCCCCATTAGAACATCGATTAGCTAATCCTAAGAAAGATGGAGCTTGGAAAAATGGATGGATTAGCCTACAAGTTGACATCAAGATTTGTAGGGACTTTAAGAAACCACCAAGTAGGGTTCAATTTTTTGTTCTTTTGTTTTTATTTATTTTGCCTTATCCTAGGTAGGAAGTTGAAGCATATCTATAAGAACAATGTACTTCCTTTTTTTTCTTAGTTTTGAACATGTTCATGTATCTTTATGTCTTTGTTGCTTCTTTGTATCAAGGAAGTTATAACAATGCCTGTAATTCCGCCAATTATGCCACATTGTGTTGATTGTCGCTTTACTTTATCCATATTAAATTACATTGTAAAGCACAATTTCATTATAATGGGAAAATTTTTAGTAAACCTTTTTTTTTTTTAGACCTTATGCGGGGTTGTATACACGCAGTACAAAGACTCTATATCATACATATGTTGTGTACACTATGAAATATTTAGAAAACATATTTACTCGGTATCATACACCTTCTTGTGTTAGGCATGTATGACACCCATGTATCATACATATATTTTTAAGATACATGAATAGATTTATAGACCTTTTCAGGTGTATGATACACGAGTAGGTGTATGATACACGTTTGTAGTACACATGTAGCAACCTAATAAATGCACCTACCGCTTCACCAATGTTATCTCGCACCCCAAAGATATGATTGAAAGTTCAATGGATGGCACCACAGATTTCGTGATCTCTGTTGCTACATTCAATGGATCAACATCCTTGCCATGAAGGGTGGCTCTTTTACCCCAAATGGCATGTATAATTGCCCTCGTTACGCCCCCCAAATGGCTCCATGGGGCCCCTGGGTATACCTGCCCTGCCCAAAAAACCCTCATGGAGACTTTTTTTTTTTTTTTTTTGGGGGTATACCCCTGCTGGGTGCCATTGGGTAGGTATATACCCCCAAACAAAACAAAAAAATGGCAAAAAATAACAAAATGCACCATTTGCAATTTTTTTTTTTTTTTTTTATTTTTATATTTTTTATTTTTTTTTTTTTTTTTAATTTTTGGCGAGATGCAAATGAGGCCATGGCGCCATTTACATCCTCAAGGTGCCATGTAGGGGTATACCGCCCCATGGCACCCCCAAATGGCACCATTTGAGGGGTATACTCGCCTCTCCGCACCCCCCCAATGGTGCCATGGAGCCATTTGAGGGCTCCAAACCCCTATGGCACCCTCCAAATGGCACCATTTGGGTGGTATACCTGCCTCGGCACCCCCAAATGGCCATTTGGGTGGTATACTGCCCCGGCACCCCCAAATGAAAGCCATGAAGCCATTTGAGGGCTCCAAATGGCTCCCAAATGGCTCCTTTGGGGGGTTCCCACATGTGATGAATGGCTCTAACAAAAAGACGATGCATATAGAAAGACTTACTGGTATGGTGGTCACCATTTTGGTGAAAAAACTATCTCCGGACCGGAGTATATGGATCTTGTAAGAATATTGCAATACCAAAGAAGCGCCCAAAAACCCCTGTGGCAAAACAAATAATGTTACCCGAAAATAAATGATTGCAAGAAGCCGACTAGAAGTGCCGATCGGAAGGATAAGAAACCGTCAAGACCTTGCATCAAATTTAAAGGCAGCCTTTTATAGAAGGATACAAAACGCCTAAAGAAATGATATGTCGAAATGGCCTAACAACAACAAATTTGGGATTTCAAATTTTGAATTTCAAATTTAAGATCCATGCTGAGGGCTTTCCAACGCTTAGATGCCTAGCTTTGTTTTCATCACTCTTTTCACACTAAACTAAAGATATCAGAATCATGAAGGCAAGACTCAAGGCAAAGGTAGGTCTTCTTTTACTTGATTTTTAGTTTTCCTAGTCAAATAGCACCAATTTCTTGAATATATGTTTGCTTGATGCATATTGAGGATGCAAATGGCATGCATCCTTAGCATGGTCTATTTTACTAAATGCATGTTGAGAATGCAAATGGCGCCATGGCGCCATTTGCATTCACCACCATGCATTTGGTCCGTATGTTATATCAAATGCATGCCGAGGATGCCTCATCATGTTTGAAATGGCACTTGAGGATGCAAATGGCGCCATGGCGCCATTTGCACCCCACAAACACAAAAAAAACTTGCTGGCTATAATCATGCTCTCCGAAGAGTCGTAACTTTGGTGCTCTTGCTCCTATAGATCTTGAAACTTGGATGGCCTTTGCAGGATATCGTAAGTTTGAGGTCAATACAGCCAAAATTAAGGCACTCAAACTGAAAAATATTATATCATGGAGCAAGTAGAGGTACCTTTTGATATTACTTTCTTTGAGCAAGCTTGTATTAAAAAAATAATGGCCCGTTTATTAGTCAAAAGGGCAATATGGCGATCCTAGTGAAGAGAGAGGTGACTTTTACCTCAAAAAGGGTCCGGAGGACCCATTGCCCTATTTCAAAATGTAAGTGTGATAAGAAGAAAAAGAAAAATGATAAGAAAGTGGACTGTGGTAGTGGCATAATATGGTTTGACCAAGGTATCTGGGTTTTTACTTAACCATATGGAGGATATTTACCTCGAGACTACCCTCACCAAGAAAGATGGTCATTATGTCTAAACTCCCAACAAAACTATGAAGAACTTTGTGTCGTCCTTTCTCTTACCAAGCTTTTTCTCTCGTGAGCTATGTAACTTGGTCACACAATGGATATGAGAACTGGCCACAAGTGGCCATCATACAATCTTTATCTTGTTTGTGTCCCCTGTTTTTTCCCTCGCTTGAGGTTGTCTCCATTTGCTTGGTTTTCTCACTTTTTGTGACTGTGTAGGACCTTCCTTCCATCTCTAGGTCCATTACTAGAGATTATAACAGAAGAAAACATCTGGTTACCAACAAGCCAAAGGATAATGCTAAAATTATCCATTTCACTTTCCTCTCCAAGGTGCTGGACAGGTTTAACATCAAAGCTATTTTTGCCAACATTATGTCGGAAATTCTTCAAGATAGAGGGGTTGAACTAGTCAACAATACCATTTTCTCTTGGAAATATATTCAGCAGATCAGACATAAGGTTTATAAACCTTCGGACATCTTTTCTAATGATCATGCTGGTAAATGTTCTTGCAGCAATCCAAACATTAGCAGGTTTATTGACCCTCTGATAGTACGCTCTACAGATCTGGAAATCGTACATTCATCTAAATTGAGAAAAGCCTTTGCTCATGGCCTCAATCATATTCCGGATAATCCCTTTAGCATTCAAGCTTTTTTGGATGAATGTGCCAACCTCTGCCAACAATTTTTTCATGTTCACCATTTTGATCTTCTGGATATTTCAGATGAGGAGCGTGCTAGCATAACCAACTTGGTGCTGAAATTCTGCCATCTTGAAATGGTTTTCTACAAACAAAATTTGCCCTCCAAGAGATTCCTATGGAAAGACTTGGAGGTTATCAAAAATTTAAACCGGGCTGACTTTAACTTTTTACATTTCGGGCTTGATAAAGCCAACAATAATATCTCGCTTTATTTGCCCAAAGAATATAAAAGAGATGACATATGATGTGCTTAATAGCTCGATTTTGAAAAAATTAACTACAAGGTTAATTTTATTAAAGAGCAAAGTGTTTCGCAATATAAGGGTTTCAACATCAACTCGTGAATGTAGTTTCGAACAAGTTTCCTTACCTTATGGCTACTTTCAAAGCCCATAAAACAGAATACCGATGGTTAACAAATGCTCATGATACCATTTTTACGGAAATTTCTCGAGTTCACCACCGCCATTCTTAATGACTTTATCTCCATCCGCCGTAAATTTGCCATAGAAAAATCACAAGTCGCTATGGGAAAAGAATGTTAATGCTTTGCTCATCAACACTTCTATTGATGTGATTCTAAATTTACCCAATAAAATTCATGATGCTTTTGTGCCGACATCATGAAAATGTTATGAGAACATATCCCTGGAAGGGGAAGATGGCATTATCAGCATTATTAATGAAATTGCAGATCTGGTCTGGGACTACAGGATGGAAGTTGAACAGACGTTCCACCTTATGTTAAAAACGAAAGCAGGGGTTCTCACTGTTAAATGGTTTAAGTCTTTAAAAGATGATCTGCTTAATGCTGGTTGGAAATGCCTGAAGAGGAATGAGTTCAAACTCATCAATGCATGGCTTTTAAGCAATTGTTATGTTCAAAATGGTTCACACATTTGGAGACAATGTAAAGGAATTCCTATGGGATTTGCATCTAGTCCTGCCTGGTGCAATCTTTATCTTGCCAAGTTTGAGTTAAGTTTCATTATTAAACTTGCCAAGAAGGGCAGATTTAAAGATATTTCCAAATTTCATCATGCCTCCAGATACATATATGATTTGAATATCATAAATGGTGGAGACCTCGCAAGAATTCTTTTTTTACCCGAATCCTCTATCACAATTTACAATATGAAACATCTCTATTAAAGATGAGACCCTTACAAACACCTAGAGGATCGTAGAGAAGTGGGATATAAAGTCAACTTTCCTAATCTCTCCATTATCAATGCAGACCAAAATAGAGGTCTATATTCCATATGCAGATATGATAAAAGATGCAAGCATCCGCTTGAAGTTCACAAATTCATCAAAGCGTAAAGTCAGAGGGCCTTATGGTCAAGCATCCAAAGTTATCATCTCCCAAGTTCTACCTTATGCATATGCCCACTCATGTCCTGTCACTGCAGCAGTTGACATCAAAGGGCTTATTGATGCTTTCTGTCTAAATGGTTTCGTTGAGAAAAAGACATGATCGAGAATGTGATTACAACATTACAAGATAATGATTTTCCGTGTCTTCTATGCTCCCTTAGGGATATGATCTATACTCTTAAAGAACTTCTTCGACAGTGAGTAAGTATCTTTCGTTATTGCATAGAGATAATAGGGCCTGCTAATTGCAGCAGGGTGCTACTCTCCATGCTGCAACTTTTTCAGCCTGTTTCTAACTCGCAGAACTTTTTCCTTTTTTACATTGCCCCCGATCTACTGAAGGAGGTAGGTTTTTTTTAATTAATATTCATGTGGTCCTCACATGGGAATTTCTAATGGTCTACATATATCTCGATAATGGTCTTTAAGGTGTAACTTTGGGCCAAAATATATGGTCTTCTTGATATATTAACCTCTTGCTGTATCACATGGTTTTTTGACATCTAAAATACTCTTTTAGGGTTTGTGAAACGTAGTACTCCTCTAGGTTCTGCTATGCTTTGATTGGAACGATCCCCGATTACCATCGAATCAGACCATAACGATGCTCGCGGTATGTTGCCTCTATTTCTTACTTTTGGTGGAAGTATGCTTGTAACTGCTCAAGTAGCAGCTGGGTAGTATCTGGCTCCAGGCCCTTTACACTAAAATTACCATGACGGTAGTAAGTACTGCCTGATCTTAGTAGAAAATGGGTCCTTTCTTCTTCTCAAATCCATTTCTGTAGTGTGCTCCTTCATATCCGATAGGCCGATCTTATGGGCAGGAAGAAAGGGGACCTCAATCTTGCTACCAAGAAGAAGATTGAAGCTGAAAAAATGAGGAATGCCAAGAGGAAGAAAGTCTATGACTTTCATTACCCTGTAGTATGTTCCCTTACTGGTGGATCGATTGGGAACCAACTTTCTACTCCGAATTCTACTGAATAGCAACCTATCTGTGGCTCGAAAGCAATATCCCGGCAGTTTGCTAACTAACTGTCCCTTCCTTGCGGTACCGAAGTTTGGAGGTTACAATGGGGCCAAATACAGCTGAACACATTTCTGCCAACCCAGCTCAAATGAACTTGGAGGATAATCTTGCAAATACAAATCGGATCTCAAAGGTCTAGTATCTGATTTAGACTTAAGAAAGCTGTATTTTTTTCCTTCTTGGTTTTCATTTTTTTTTTTTTTTTTTTTTTTTTTTTTTTTTTGAAGAAACGGAGGTACCACTTTTTTTATTTTCTGAAATAAGAGTACATGCAACAGCACGGGAGGAGATTACTATAGGAGCTCACACCTCAACTTCTTCATCTCCCCCAGGCATGCTTATTTAATCTCCTAATGAGTCAGATAGGAAATACATACACCAAAATACTCCTGAACAACCCTTGATGAAGTAGGAAAAGTAAACAAGAACACGAATCCTGTTTTGAAGTTGCTCCCAAGTAAGCTGCTTGTATGATCCTTAATGGCATCGAAGGCATGTCGTTGACATGCAACAACCACTCAAGCATATTAGTACTTGAGTTTTTACTTAAGCATCAAGACTTAAGTATTTAAAATGCTCAAGCTTATCAAGACTTGAGCAATCGATGGGCATATCAAGATTCCACGGTAAAAATGTTCAAGTTAGAACATTTAAAAATCCCTAGTCAGGCATAATGTCACTTTGTGGCATGTAGACCAATCAGCCCCACTGAATTCATTTGCCTCCTGTAGAAAAGATAAGCCATCTTCCTCTTGAATATCGGACCCTAGTAACTAGAATGCTTGCATTGTGGGGATTATGTACTCATCATTCGTGCACTACGAGAAGCCCAAGAACGCCTTCAACACAAAACTTCACTTTGTCTCTTAATCTACCTTAACAATGAACTAATTCTTCCCTTCTTAGCAAGGAAAAGGGAGCAAAATAGACACGAAGGGCTTACTTTTCTATTTATAGCTTATGGTATTCCCTGCAAGTTACCGTCTAAAGAACTTCACAAATTTGATACATCCTCTTTCTTTACCTTGGTGTATGCATCTATAGAAAAGGAGCCACGTTAGTGGCTGCTAAAGAAGCGATCCTTCTACACCTTATAGGCCAGCATCCCAATTGGGCCATACCTTTTCAAGATGTCAATGAGACATAGAGCATACTGCCAAAGAAAGAATACCGGTGCATCACATTAGGGCCGCCCTAAAGAAAAATAAACCGCACCGTGAGATGATATGAAATGTCACGATAGAAGAAATAAACCTCTTCGCCCTGCTAGCATCCAACGTTGAAAAAGAGCATGAATCCGGCCATGATCCGGGCTTACCTAGAGACAAAGGCGTCGGGCCCGCCCTAGCCGCTCAGAGTACGCCAGGGCCGCCCCATCGGTTTTTCGCCACTTCATTTATTTATTTACTTATTCGGCTCTCTTGTTCAATAATGTATGTTTGAGCACAATTATGGATCTTATCTTCCCTCATATTCTTCTAAGTCCTTGATGCATAATAGACACGTATATGAAAGGATTTGGTAATCTTTATTTAACGTATTTTCTTTAGGACATAGGCTTAACTTATGATGTAGTTTATAATGTTCCTAATATATTTTCTTCTTAATCTAAAAACCCTTGTAACTGTTTGTGCATCAAGCAGAGTGAAGGGGATGACCTAAGAAATCCCATGACACCTGCTACCCATTTCATGACAACCACTAATGCTTGTTTTTGATCCGTTGGGTGTGTACCAGATTTCTTACTCTTTGCATTAATGTTTTCTAGCAAGATACTTCTGGAACTTCTGTTTTAAAACTTTCTGAAGATAAAGTCAGTAAGTTTAATATGATACTTTTTGCATATTGGATCTTATATGAGTATTCATTAACTCTGGTTCAGCTCACCACTTTCCTTTATGTGGTTTTTGGAAAAAACTTATGGTTTAAATTTTATACAATTCTGCCCTAGCAGATATTTTACAAATCTTATTCCATTGTTGTACTTTCCATTAGAAATTTTCAAGTATATGTTTATCTACCATTAATGAAGTATGGATCATTTTATAATATCATGTTTTTGCCATGTGTATATCTGTCTTTATGAAAATTTTCAGAATATTAAAGGATCTATTTATCTTTTATATATGCTTACTTATTGATTCACATACTTGTTGTAATTTGTCTAGATCTTGTATTTAACTTTTACTGGTTTTGGTAACCTACTTTGGCTTAGATTTATGTACACCTATAAAATTCTAAGGCTGCTAATTGACGTCTATTTTTCTAATAAGAATCTTAGATGTATTGGTTAATGTCTTATGACATGACTTGGTTTTTTTTTTTTTTTTTTTTTTTTTTTTTGTTGCAAATGGCACCATGGCGCCATTTGCACTTCAATGTGCCATTTTCAACCATGCCGAGGATGCAAATGGCGCCCTTAGCATGCTTAAGAATGGCATTTGAGTTGCCATTTGCACCCCCCAACACCCCTTTTTTTGTATTTTTTTTTTTTTGGTGGTGGGGGTGCAATGGCGCCATGTTGCATCCTCAAGGTGCCATTTCCAAGCATGATGAGGATGCAAATGGCGCCATAACGCCATTTGCATTCACTAACATGCAAAAAAAAATATGTTGAGGATGCATTCACCAAAGATGCATTTGGTCCGCTATAGCAAATGAATGTTCGTGTATGCCGAGCTTTCCGTGGAGTCACCTTCGCCTAGCTTGGTACCATCAAGATTTTCGGCCACGATGAGATTCAAAATGCGGCTTACAACTTTGACGAAGAGGCATTTAGTGGGGCAAGATTTGACCTTCTTATGAATGTTGGCAAAGAAAAGCATGATCCTACTAATGGCAGTGATTCAATTCAACAACAAATTTCGTAATTTAGCTTCATAAACACATTTTCTTGATATGTAAATTTGTCAATTTCAAAAAGTTAATGATGCCCTTCTTCTTCGTAAAATAGGTAAAACTTGCTAACTTAAGTTGCGATTTTTTTTGTTGTTTCCGATATTAATGGCTTCAAATTTGGACAAAATATGTGTGAAAAAATGCTAAATAGCGCCACATTATCGTATAAAACACCTTAAAAAATGTCTTAAAACAATTTCATCCCTAGTTGGAATCACGAATTTTCTCATTTTAATGAAATTGTGCTTTGTAATAACAATGAATTCAATGTCTCGCCCAAAAGCTTGGACTTTTTTAAAATTAGTGTAATCTGATGGCTAATATTTGCCTCCCCCATATTTTAAAAGTTTAGCCAAAGCCAAGAAATAGTGATAGAGAAAAATCATCTAGTTTAGCCAAGTGCTAGAAACTTCAAGCTCCAATTTGAGGGTACTTTTAATAAACCTATTTTGGCTACACCAAAATATAGGAGTAGTAACTTATTCCATATAGACAAGTCGGCCCTCAAGCTCTCTACCTCTTCCTTACCGCAGCTAAGATCCTCATCAAACTTGTCCTTAGCTACTAGGCCAAGGATCTCATTCAAGGTATTAAAATGCCAAAATCTAATAAGCAGCTTTCTATTCTCTAGTATGCTGATGATACTTTTGTTATGCTAAGGGCCGAGGACTAAGCTTTACTAGTTTTATGGAATGCATTACCAAGTTTGGCTTTGCTTCAGGTATCAAGCTCAATTTAAATATGTGTTTTGGAATATATCGAAGTTTATTCGAGAACCCTAAAATCTAAATCTAGTCAAGATCGACATTTTGGCGATTCTTTTTGACTGCCGAAAGCGTGGATAATCTCGTGATTGGTGAAGATCGATCTGCATGCTGACATGAATAACCTTCCCACAAAGGAGAAAAATTGATTTTTGATGTGATCTACCACCATAGAATGGTTCCTAGAGATGATATAATATTTTTTTTTCCTCGAAATGCGAGGAATCATTCCATGTTATTTTTTTCCTCGCCGCAGATCAAACGGGACAAGATCACCGGCTTGAGGACATTGTGTGGGGAGTCTCTAAAAGACCACAATAGAGGATGCACATGATCATTAGACCTGGTTCTCGTGCTTCATGTAGGGAGGAGCAAAGTATGCAGTGCATATATGCTAACATGTTTGAACTAGGAAACACGATTGGATAAAAACCCTTGTAATGCTCCAACTTCAATGTCGCTTTCTCCGCCAACCATTTTTCATCAGTTGATTAAATTTAAGTCTCTTCGGCAAAGCATATAAAGTCGGGATGGGTGTTGGAGCAACATAGGGAAGAACCTCAATGCATTTTCTCGGGACCTTTGGGTTGTGTCCTCATTGGTCCCTTGAACATGAGTCCGATTGTTGATGTAGAGGCTGAAGCGTAGTCTTTATTTCTCTTCCTTTTAGACACGCTTGTTTTATGTTCGAACAATCTCCTGCCCAAATCTGTGGACTTGCCTTTGAAGATTTGAGTTGGACTTTTTAAGCTCGTGTGACTTATGCTTTTAAAGACGGACCGACTTTGGCAATGAAGGTGCCTTTGTGTTGGCCATAGATTCTAACCTTTTACAGAGAATTTCCCCTATTTAGATCCTTACACCTAGTAGCTAGCCGGGTGTTGTCCATTCTCGTGGACATTTTTGTCATCTTTTAGGGCCTTTATGGCACAGCTTGATGGTTTCTTGTCATTAACAAGAAACTTTTTGCATGCACTGAATCCCAGCAATATATCCTATAGCATTTAAGGCCAGGAGCTTCTATGAATTTATAAGAGGGTAGTGGCCAGCCATAACCTCTGGTGCTGTGACCCTTTCTACCGGCTTTAGGCTTCACTGCGGGGTTGCCATTATAGCAGTGGTCGTAATATTTAAGCCGCAAAACGCATCAATGAACTGGGGCCGGGTGGCACCTTCCACGAAAGCGTAGAATAGCATCTTGAACCTTCTTACTACCTTCCCACATGTGCACTATTATCCCCATCTACTCACCCACCTTAATTTTTTGGGAAAATTACCAAAATACCCCTATGAGTTTACCAAAATGCCCTTATGAGTTTCAAAATTACCAAAATGCCCCTGGCTCAAATAAATATACTATATAGAATAAACGCATAAACAAATTATCAATTTGCCCCTACACACCAAACTTAATTACCAAAACACCCTTACACACCAAGCTTAATTACCAAAATGGCATTACATACCAATTTTAATCAATCTACACTAAACTACTACCAAAATGCCCTATACACTAAACTTAATTACCAAAATATCCCCTACATACCGAACTTAATTAAAAAATGCCCTTACATACTTATCCTACTCAATACTAAATACCTCAAAAATAGAAGTTTAAATTCAACAAAGAGATTACAGAAGTCACAATCATCATTGAATTGGAACCCTACAATTGCATGCATTGTGTCTCTTCCGTTACACTCTTCTCTAAATCATCTTCTTTATGCATGCTTAGGTTTTGGACGCCTAAGAGGTCTCAAGGTGGCTAGTGATAACATGCCTCCAATAGCATCATTGTGCTCTAAAACTACAAGAAATGCCGCTCCTTTGTAAGTGTCACAACAAGACCGTGTAGGGGTATTTTGGTAATTAAGTTTAATGTATAGGGCATTTTGGTAATGGAATTTGGTGTAGATTGATCGAAATTGATATGTAATGCTATTTTGGTAATTAAGTTTGGTGTGTAGGGGTATTTTGTTAATCAAGTTTGGTGTGTAGGGGCAAATTGGTAATTTATTTGTATATTTATTTGAGTCAGGGACATTTTGGTAATTTTAAAACTCATAAGGGCATTCTGGTAATTACATAAACTCAAAGGGGCATTTTGGTAGTTTTCCCTAATTTTTCCGCTAGACATTATAAATAGACACAACTCCTTTCGTTTATCCCCTTCTTTATGCAAAGACAACTACGATATTTACACCATCTTCTATTCGCCCAGTGTCACAACTCTAAGCGTATCACATTCTTAGGTCCTTTGAATAATTCAGCGCCTCGCAAAGTTCAAAAATCCGTGAGTGGTATAATATAGAATGCTTGGCGTGATTGCGTGTACACCATCCTCCCAATATAAATGTACCCCGGCCCCCCTACAAATAATATAATGATTTTTTATGCAGTACGATATGAGGCATGCATGCATCATGCACAAGCAAGGATTTGCCTTTGGCAAAGGGTTTACAAAAGGGAATTTTTGCAAGAGAAGGTTTTTGAAGCTTTGTGGTGCCGAGGGAGACACCGAGGAGGTAGAAGCTTGAGATTGCATTAAGAACCGCCATCAAATCTATCTTTCTATCAAAGCGGATAACTAGTTATAGTGCCCAAATAAGAAAGTTGGGCATAGGGTCGAAACTTGTAAATGTTTCCGCTCAATGTTCACATCCATAAGTAATCGCTTGTAGTTCTAAAACCTCGATGTAGACAAATAATTTCTAGACAAATAAACTTTGTCAACACGTATTTTAAATAAAGCACAAACATGAAAGGGGCAAATGAAAATCCATCGTAACATGACACTAATATGAGACATTCACCCTATGAGTTTTGATTATGTATCGTTGCAATTATAGTCTCACATTATGAACATATTGATCTTCTAAACAATTCCATTATGTATTATTATGTATTACCGAAGGGGGTTTTAAAGATGTTGAAAATTTTAGGTTCTTCTTTGTCAAGGGGTTTGTAAGGATCTTGAAAAACTAAGCTCTTTTTTTTTGACAATATTTCTCTTAAGCTTGAAGGAAGGAAAGAGGTAGTTAAGAATGTGTTGGGTCTATGAGACAAAAACTATACAATTACCAAAAGATATATGTTGAACTCATAGTAAGAATGTTATTTGAACATTATAGTAACAAAAATCAAGTGTATATGCATTGGCTTTCCATTCAAGGGAAATTGTTGTGTTGTTTGACAACAATAGTTTCATTTTTTCACAGAAAAATCACCTTACTTCAATAAAAATTTGAGCACTCGCTATGGAAATCATGGGTATGGAAATCATGGGTGATATGTAGAGCTGCCTAGTTGGTATCAAACATTGTTTGACAATGGATGTCATCAATCCTTCTTAGCCCTATAGTTTAAATTAAAATATGGTACCCAAACCGGTGTAAACTGCTTTCATTTTACTATAGGCCTGAACCTTGTTTGCATAAGCCACTTCTTTCCACCGTGATTGTGATATATCCCAAGCACATGCTATTTACAAAGGCACCCATAATTACCTAGCTTCGCCGCTTAGTTTGGATGTCCGAATAATGCCATATGCCTTTGATCAAGATTAGAACCCAGATCAGCTCCAAACTTCTTCAGTCCTCCATTTTGCAAAGACAAATTTATAAAGCTTAATGTCCACATTATAAGCTATTACAATTCCCAACATGTAGAGAACCGTTATCAAAAAGATTCTATGGTTTCTTACTATTGTAGATTGTGTACAAAAGGCATATGCCTCGCCAAGGAGATTTGCAAAGAAGAGGTCATGATGTTACTTCTCATTATCAAAATTGTAGCTATAGATTAGGAGAACTACTTATATTTCCTCTTCAACAAAGAACGAAAAGAAATAATGAAGCACAACCTTATTATCATCTTCAAAAGATTGTTTGATGATCCAAACAGCTTTATCATTCAAAATCACATAACTACTTGGCAAAATAATTGTTTTACATCGCCTTAGCTCATATTCTTACCTCAAAGATCTTTATTTTTTTGCTTGTGGATACATTCACATTATAGAAAGAAATATACGCCTCCCCGCAAAATCCACCTCAAATTAGATGCATTAAATTACCTAGAACAAGAGGCCTTAGAAGGCTTCCCACTCCGGAAGGCCCTAAAGTAACTTAACAAGAGCCAAATATGCGTAATAACTTAAGGACCTAAAAGCAAGCTATCTATCTTTGCTTTTGCCTTCCTATTCTAAGAAGTATAGATCTACAACAAATGCATGTTCTTGGGTCTATGCACAAACAAATCATCGTGGTCCATCGCTTCTCGGCTAGATTATCGCTACAATGTAAAAATGAAATGAGTGAAGAAGAACAAAGCCAAACATAAACCAAAAAATCTTACCTCACCGGCTCAGCTACGAAAAATAAACCACCATCAATTTAAACATCTCCTTTGACTACCATAACCAGCATGCATACCAGCCCGCATGCCATAATCCTCTTTTGCAGAGCCATGAACAGAGATTCTGAGCGATGAACAGAGATTTTGAGTGATGAACAAAGGTTTTGAGAGTTACTCCTCCTGAATACCTACCTGCAAGCCCAAAATAGGCATCTCCTCTGAAATTCTTGCAGCATTCATTTGGGAGCGGGCTTTTTTGGTGACTTCTAAATCAGCCGGAGCAAGAAGAAAGGCAAAAGATTGTGGTTATCCGAACTGGCCCAAAGATAAAACCTTATTTAGAGTCAATATAAAATCTGCCATCAATCGAACAAATCTCCTGGAAGAGACCATCGCGATCCTGACCTTCTTCAAGTTCTTCAACATCTAGTTGCTCCACAGCATGTTGAGCTCGACCTCACGATTTACGCAGTCTTAGAACCAGCTTCATAATCATAGTGCCAGACACCATTTGGGCCAGACCTGTAAGCTCCATCAAAGCTCTCTGATCCTAGAAGTTTCGAAAATGTCATCCCACAGTAGAATGTCCTGCACGGAAATGTTTATTACCTTAGAACATTTCTAGCTTTGGCTTGGCTGCACATCGGATGCCGCTTCCAAAGCTTAGAAGCACATCAATTTGTTGGGGTTTTTCTCCAGCTAACAAAGGTGCAAATAAATCGTGATGGGAAAAGAACCTTTGAAATAAGAATGGTAACCGAGATATGTAGCCAAATAATTTCAAATTCACCACAATGATCTAAAGGGCTTTCAGAATCGCTTTTGCCATCGCCAGTTGTTAGCCTTAACTTGAACCTGAATATGTGAGCTTAACTCAATCCTTAGCAGGATTCTTCTAGATAGCTAAACATTCAGGTGCAGTTCACCGAATGTTATGAGCTCAGACCAACGGTCACCCATGTTAGAGAGCTCTCAGTTCTCTTAATGTGCGCCCTGCTGGGTTGAATATAATACTTGAGTTCACAGCAAAGCTCAAAGGAAATCGAGAGAAAAAAGAAAATATTCATAATTGTGGTCTTGCTGAAACCTACATGGGAAATTTGGCGAAGCCCTTGAAGTGGCAACAAATTTGTTAACCCCAAGAAACCGTCCTTAACCATCAAATCCCTATCTTAGCCGCTTCCCGGAGATCGAGGCCATGCCCAGAGTTGCGGAGTATTCTAGAACTTCAGCGATGATAGGTCTTAGAGAAATTTTCGCATGTAATAAATCATCGATCGAGATCCAAAGCGCCCAAAGGGATCGAAGGTGCCGCTAAAGAATTATTGCATGTCAAGATGCCGATAACTTAGGGTATGCTCACATGTACATGTCAATATGAAGGGATAGACGTCAAAATTTCAAAAACTAAGGGGTCACATGATAGTTTTGACATGAAGAGCTTCATGTCAACGTCTATCCATTCCACCGCATCCTCTTTCTATTTGAAGGAGTCCATGTTGACATGAAGCCTTTTTATTTTGACACGCGTTGCAAATCTTGGAATAGATCAAACATTATAATATAAGACTAGTAAATTGCCCACCGTTGGTGGGCTTTACATGTGATTGTTCACCTTTGTGATCGCTCCATGTGATGTCTTGGAAGTGGGCTTAGAGTGAGGAGATGCGTTGATTTAATGGTCTTAATGTGATCCAAATCGATTAAGTAGTGTCTATTTGTATGTGGTTATTTTGCATATGTTGGGCTTTTATAAAAGATAAACCCATTATGTGTTGTATTTTGAGCACAAAGCCCAAAAGATTTTAAGATGTTAAGATAGTACCACGTAAGTCCATTACAACTACATTCTAGAACCCTGGTTATAAGGTTTTAGTAAGCTTCTAAATGGAAATCCCACCTAACCTTAAACTTGAAGCCCAAAATGAGGAGGACCTCCTGTATCATGATAAATCCCACCTAACAATCAATCCAATCACCGCAATCGTATTTGAGAAGCCGTCTCATTTTCCTAATCCAGTTTCCTTGTGAAGTAACGGTTTCCAATCATACTGCTATGAAATGCAAAATTGATCAAGACATCCAAACTCTATATGTGCCATAGTTGGGAGCAATCCACAATTGTTGTGTTGTTATGTTAGAAATATAAAATGTTAGAAATATAAAATGTATTCAACAACTTAGATGTGAAGCAAAAAATTGTAAACTGGGATTAGGCTAAAAGGCAAAAACTCTGTAAGGAGCAAAATAAAACCGAAAAATGTCAAGAACACTTTATAGTTTGCAAGGTGATGCTTTGCATATTCTTGCAAAGTGCATGGGGACAAAATATAAGGTATTGTTGGGATTTCTTTGGAAAAAGTTGTGCAACAACATTGTGATTCTTGAGATTGAGTTGGTGTGCATTATTAAAAGAGCAAAATATAGCTATAGGTAATCCATTATCAATTGTGTGGTGCACACGTCCTAAATTATGTAGCACGTTATGATGCATGGAGACCATTTTGTTTTATGGTGGTCTATTTTGTTTTAACAGCTATACTACATTGGCTAATGTGTAAATGAAGTCATGAACATACCACTTTATGCTAAAGTACCACTTTATGAAATGGATTCTTTTTCTAAAAGCATTGATATGGTAATATTGATTTTGAATCTGGATCTCTTCTATCAATTGGACTTGTAGTTTCACAAATCTCAACTACTTTGTTTCCATATCTGTAGGGACTGAAATGGTTTCACTTTCGATGGGGTTTAACACATCTCAACTACTTTGTTTCCATATCGCCAGTAGAACATGCCCAACCGCAATAAAAATGATGCAAAAACTTTCTATATTGCTAGACACCAACATACTTTGTACAACAATAAATTCGCCACTCGGATGACAAATTCTTTTCGGATTGTTTCATCATTAGCTAAAAAATTTCTACATCATCCGCAATGAGAAAGGAAAAAATAGTTGTTGTAAATTATCTCTTTCGGATCAATTTTTGAAGGATTAAAGCCACCAGAGCATGGCACCTATGACATTGCACCTATGGCATTTGTGAACTTCGGACATCCCGGATAAAAGCCATTGCACGTGCGGCATTTGTGGACTTCAAATATCTCAGTATTTACGGCTTGAAATTTGCAAAGCTCTCCAAGTCATTGGTTACCTCTCGACCGCTTTGTAAAGGCGTCTCCTCCTTCTTAAGCATGCCCTCAATGTTTTGCGGATGATGTCAACGCATTGCAATCTCTTCTTGTGCATCTTCAAAACTCCTGTAAAGGTTAAAAATTGCTCATCTAACAAATCCTGAAATTAGAAAATAACGACTCCAATCGTTGCAAGTTTAGAAAAAATTGGATAGAATTGGACGACTTTCAGGGATCATGCCTTGACAATCTCCTAAGGAAATAGAGCTAAACATGTGAAATCGTTAAAGCAGTAAGATCCAATCAACAGGTAACAAATATCTTGTTTTACACTTCCATTTGTTTTAACCCTTAGTTTCACCCTCATGGGGAATGTGTGTGACTTGATCGTGAGGTTCTGCAAGACACGGAAAAGATGCATAACCTATGAAAATAGTTCATGAACTCTACTGGCTGGTGAACCACTTCTTTTTTCTGGTATGTTTGACTCATCTTAGATTGTTCTTCTTCCGGATAAATATGCTATCCTTTTTTTGCCAAGAACCGTGTCTTTGAATATGTGCCTTTGCTAATACTTTTGTGAAATCTGCAAAGCTCTCCAAGTCATTGGTTACCTCTCGACTTGTATAACGTGTCTCCCTCCTCGAGTAAGCATGCCCTTAATGTTTTGCGGATGCCTGGTCTCATTGGCAATCTCTTCTTGCACATCTTCAAAACTCGGCAGAAAGGTTAAAAATTGCTCATTTAGCAAATCACGAAATTAGAAAATAACTACTCCATCGGCAAAGTTTTAGAAAAAATTTGGATAGAATTCTATGGCTTCAAGGATCATGCCTTGACAATCTCCTAAAGAAACAGAGCTAAACATGTGAAACTATTAAAGCAAATTTATCCAATCAACAGTAACAAATATCTTGTTTTGCACTTCCATTTGTTTTAACCCTTAGTTTCACCCTACAGGGAATGTGTCGATTTGATCGCGAGGTTCCACGCCTGGAAAAAGATGCATAACCTATGAAAATAGTTCATGAACTTCACTTTCTGGCCAGTCTTTGGAACCACTTCTTTTCGGGTATGTTTGACTCATCTTAAATTGTTCTTCTTTCCGCATAAATATGCTATCCTTTTTTTGCCTAGAACCGTGGTCTTCCTAATATGTGCCTTTGTGAATACTTTGTGAAATCACGCAAAGCTTTTCAAGTCATTGGTTACCTCTCACTGCTTGTATAAGGTGTCTCTCCTTTCGATAAGCATGCCCTCAACGTTTTGCGATGCCTAGTCTGCTCAATCTCTTCTTTGCGCATCTTCAAAACTTCTGCAGAAAAGGTTAAAAATTGCTCATCTAGCAAATCCTCGAAATTAGAAAATAACTACTCCCATCATTTGCAAGTTTTAGAAAAATTTGGATAGAATTTCGACGGCGACAGGGATCATGCCTTGACAATCTCCTAAGGAAAACAGAGTGAACATGTAAAACCGAATTAAATAAAAAAAAATTTACTAAATTGAGTTCCCTAACTCAAGTAGCACCTATGTACATGAGGATATGCTATCTCAAAAATGTCAACCAAATTCCTTTACTGAAGCTTCTTCTCTTTCCTTCCTTCGCCTACATTGCATTAAAAGCTAGACCTTTTCGCAAGCCGGACAAACTACACGGTTCAATATTCAATAAGTGATCAAATATTTCAAACTGCTTGTTCGGCTGCTCAAAAATAATCCTCACACAAAAGAATGCAACCACCACCTTTACCTCACGGTGATCCCCCCGCCTTTACCGCAAAGGGATCCCCCACCGAGACCATAGTTGCTCTTTTGTTCTATGAAGAAGAAGCAAGCCCGACGAAATATCACGGATTATTCTTCTTTGAAGGCCGTTTCCTTCGATCAATCATTTCGGAACAGCGACTTCCCCTGATTAACAATAGTATTTTGGAAGAGACAAAGTTTAAAGAAGTTTACCTAAATGGCAACTTTCAGTCTTTGGAAAGAAGAAGGGAGTCAGAAAATTAAGGTTTTGAAAAATCCGGATAGGCGGATAAATAAGAGAATTATTGTTTGTAAGACTGAAGTAGCATCGGATAACCAAATAAAGGAGGAGATTTTGGAAGAACGGAGACCAGTAGGCTCGAATCGCCATAGTCATTTTGTTGCCACAATGCACCCTAAACCGCACCGCCGTTCTTTGCCCTAGTTCTCCCTTCTTCTATCCATAGTAGGCTTTGATCCGCTTGCCTTCATGAAAGCTATTTGGTTCATACCTTGACGTCCTTAACATATGATTGTCAAAGGTTTTTTGGCCATAGCCGGGATCGGAAATAAGGTACCTTTGCTGGATCCACCTCCACGGCTAGAGTCGGGATCAGAACATGCGGCCCACGCTGCTATTGTAGAAGAAACCTTCTAAGCCGTCCGATTTGATTGAACGATCTCAGCCGCCCGATTTAGGGCGTGACCCACGCTGCTATTGCAGAAGAAACCTTCTAAGCCGTCCGATTTAATTGAACGATCTCAGCCGTCCGATTTAGGGCGTGGTCCATTACACAACATTATAATATAAGATAAGATAAGAATTGTTGATGCTTTGGTAGAGCAAATTTGAATCTGCATGTATTCTAGAATTAATTGAGATGTTTCCTGGAGCAACTGGAGAATAGTTAGAAGGGCCGATTTGCTACATCACCGGCAGATACTAACCCTTCATAGAGATCGTAAAGAGCTTAGTTAAAGAGAGTAAAAAGTCCGGAGCTTAGTTAAAAAAACCAAAGCATAGTTACAATCAATTGTGATTCAATTCTAGGTTTGCAGAGCATGATGCCGTTTACTAATTCAGGTCTAACTGTTCATACTGGTGGCAATGACTTTGTGAGTCCATATAGCACACCAAAAAGGGAATTATTTTCTACCCTCAAAGGTAACCAAGTCTTGTTTGATGCAATTGGGATATGTAGCTTACTTCTTCATCCCTACTTTGTAGATATAGACATTAGGGGCGATTTGAGGTCTGAAAATGGCCTCCTATCAGCCATTCCATCGCCATATTTCCGCTCCTTTTTCCCAAGCCACCTAGGATACCAAAATCTCATCATTCTGATTTACTTGGAATATTCTCCCCGAAGGGGATCGCGATTCATGGCTTCATTTGTATTTAATTACTTGGTTGTCGGGCGACCGATGCAATACGTGGGTATTCTAAAAGCCACTTGCATTATAGCATCTGCGGCAACTCATGGCGGTGTCTCTTGGTTTGTCGATACCAAGCGTGCGGCGTCCACCCATTCTTCGCTATTTTCATTTAGAGGCCATGGCCATACAAGCTTCCCCCTTCCACATTTCAAAAATTTGAATGTGTAGGTTGAAACTTTGTATCGAACTTTCATTTCGAGGTTGCTGCTGAATTTCTTATGGGTGGTTCACATGGAGAAGTTTAGGTCCTCCGGTGAAGTTACGGCGGAGTCGTAATGATTAAAAATTCGTACGCATCGGCTACGCAAGTTGGATCTTCGCGAGGGCTGATTTTCCAAACGGGCTGAATTCTTTTTGCCTTCACGGCAAAGTTCAAAGAAGTTTTAAGCCCGGTAACCCCGTTTAGTCCATGTGAACCCGGCATGCTTAACCTGATCTTTACTTCATCCCAATACAAGCTTCCCGCCCCTACAATTCGAATTTGAATTTGCATATGCATTGTAGGAGAATGGACTTTTTGATTTCCATATGCACGCGTTGTAAATTTCAAAAACGAGGTTAGTACTGGACGCTCGCTCACATGAAGCCCGAATTTTGTCAGGGGCATACAAATTGTACACCTTCATTTCGCCCGTCGCGATCCACGCTTGAGATGGAAGCTCCAAATGATGTGTAGATAAGGATCCAACTGACTCACGAATATGCTCCGCTTCAATCGCAAAAAGGAGGTCTAAAAATAAGAACTTAGACCCTCGACGTGTTGCGCCTTGCGTGCTCAAAAGTGTCGATCTGGGCGATGGCGCTTTATATCCATTGATCCGTTGGAGGGCAAGAAACCGCCATTTCGGACGTTTCAAGTTTAGTCCGATTTTTGTGGTGACGGGTAACTCGGCCTCCTCGATATTGTGAGAGATTGAGAGAGGATGAAGGCATTCGAATCGAATACGCCTCCTTGAGATGAGCCGCTCCATAAGGAAGGGAAATGTCCGTGAAGATGCTAATAAATGACATTATACTTTGCAAATGCGAAGGGTTTATACATTCTTGAAGTACAAAGGTTATGGTGTTTGTGTTTAGATACCTCTAATACAAGAAGTCTTTTGACTACTTTTCACAATAGATTCCTTTAAAAATCTATTGCTATTTAAATTATAGCAAAATGAGTCTTGAAACTCTTTAAGTAGTAGAAGAACTCTTTGACTAGTTATCCATTTGATGACCATTTTTTAAGAAAATATGATATGTCACATTCTTATATGCAAACATTCATAAAATTTATGAACATTGAAGGTCAAAGCCATCCTTGTTTAAAGAGGATCATATGATGCGAAATCTTCATCTTGTATAATTGCATATAAGAAATTCACCTGTGTGATCCTTTAAAAAAAGTAAATAGAAACACAAATATTGAACTTACAACTTAGCGTGAACAAATAGTATTTTAATAAACCAACACTTTACATACTAACACTTTATACTTTAAATAAGATATTTTTTTCTTTCCTTTTACTTGAAAGCTTTTTTTTTTTTTTCAGATGGATCACACCAAGCGAATAATACACATGCAAAAAAAGGGGACACACTAAATTCACATGGTGTGATCCACTTTTCTTATTTGTTGTCAAATTAAAATTAAACACAAGTACTCATTCCTATTTGTATCTAAAATGCTTTACCACTCTTAAGTACATAAGTCATTATCCCTTTTCAAAGAGCATATTATTTTTCAAGAAGGATCACACCAAGCGAATGGTACATAATGCCCAACAAAATGGAACACACCAAATTTATGATCGTGATCCACTTTCTTATTTGTTGTCAAATTAAAATTAAACACAAGTACCCCTTCTCATTTAATGCTTTACCACCCAAGTGCATAAAGTTATTAGTCCTTTTCAAAGAGCATATCTTTTTTAAGAAGGATCACATCAAGCATCCTATTTGCATCTAAAATACTTTACCAACCTAGTAGTACATAAAGTTATTAGCCTTTTTTCAAAAGCAAACACTTTATCAATAAATGAGCACGCCCACATATCCACACTTAACTTCAAATAAGACACATATATATTTCTTTTATTAAAAGATAATCAAAGTAATTTTACTATAGGAAGTCATCTTTTTTCCAAAAAGATCACACCAAGCTTAATTTTGTATAAGCTAAAAGGTTGGAATATACTAAATTCGCATGGTGTGATCCACTTTTCTTGTTTGTTGTCAATAGATAATAACACCAAGTCCCTCATCAATAGTCTCCCATTTGCATATAAAATATGTATCATTCCAAGTTATATTATGCTTTATGAACTAAACTTTTCAAAGAGGGTCCCAAAGCAAAATACAAACACTTAATCAATAAGCCAACACTTTACCAACAACCAAAGCTTTATTAAATAAGATTTTTATGTTATTTTATCAAACCTAACAATGTTTCCATATGTGACACTTTGAGTTAACTGATCCAAAGGCTCATGAAAGCCACATTTTTATACAATATATCTTTGAGCTTTTGTGTCGGGGGCATTAGTAAACACCTCTAATGGAGCAAATATTTTGTAACTCATTTTTTTCAACAACCCCGATGCACATCTTATCAAACATTTCTTCATTGCAAGGACACCATTCTCATAAGGCTTGCACAATTCGGCTAAAAGAGGTCATGGGACGACTTTCAAGCTCGGCTCCCACAACTTTACAACGTAAAACTAGATGCCCATTGCCCTGAATGTATATCTTGAAAACATGTCTCTTATGTCCATATGTTGGACAACAACGATGCTAGTAATGCTTTTCCCTAGTCTCAAATCCCGACATCCGATAAATATAGCCCAAAGAAAAATATTTGATTCAAAGGAGTGAATATAAATCAAGAAGAGGGAAGAAAAAGAAGCAAGGATCACATGACGCCGAAATCTCACTACACATTTGCAAAGTGCATATGCATTTTCGCATGGTGTGATCCATGTATTATTGAGGGTGCAAATTTGCAAATATCCTCCTCTTCAAATCCCTTCCCCCTCCCTTCCCCTTTTCTTTGCAATATACTATCCATAGCATTTATTTTGAACCCTATAGTTCTACCTATTCATTATTGTATGAATGTCGCCCCCACGATGTAACTCCATAGTCACCCTTCGTTAAGGATAGCATTCTCACCCACGAGCCTATGGATAGATATCCTTCCACCGCCATGCCTTTATTGTTTTGTAAGTGATGAACCGCATAAATGTAGGAATACTAGGAGCAATGATGGATGCAATTAGAGATACAGACGGTCGTTGAATTGTAAGAATGAATGGCGTGGAGCAATACGATGAATGGGAAGAGCTGAAAAGTAGGAAAACTCGTAAATGAAAATTTTGGGTAGTAAAAACATGGCATGTAACGACGCTTGCTTGTCCGCACATCGCCCGCCATTGTTGCTTAATCCCTATGCTCGCCTCGCAGTGCACGTACACTATTGAGACTTGATTCCAAATGAAGAGCTTAAGGCGGAGAGGATGCACGAAGGCTTAATGTGAACAATGGAAATCTTGGTGCCAAAATTTGATAAGATGGTTGGTGCATGTGGGCATGTGCACAAAGGGCGGGAAAAGTAGCCATTATTTTGGTCCGCGACACGATTTTCAAAAATGCGCCCATTAATGTGGTTGCAATGAATGCACAAACATGTCCTATAAAATTTTGCCATGTGGATGCCAAGTAAGCCCAAGCCCTTTCTACTTGCCAACTAATATTGACTTTGGAAAAAAAATGCGCAAACATCATTGGTCGGCGAAACATGACGTGAATTCTGGAATCCAAGATATGGGCCATTTTGAGACCCCAAATCCGCCCTAATGGGTAGAATGTGGTCGGTAGGGGACAAGACATCACACCCCTTCAAAGCATTAGACAAGATAGAAACTCGGGGCAAATTAGAAGATGCATCAGTTACGTGAACCCTGGACAAATCAAGAGATGTCAACAAATCAAGAGGGTGCATCAAGTCTGTTAGTGTGTATCGTTATATTATATGCATCCTATATTCATGAGAAGCAAGATGCTGAATATATTGTAGCTACAAGAACAACCATGAGTAAGCAAAGGGCGAGGGTTGTACTTGGTCTTACGTGTTGAAGATTCAGATGAATAAGCTTAGAGATGCAAGCAAATGAGTGCTTTATGTATATAAGTGCTTTATGTGCTTGATGGAAACACTATATTCCTTCTCGTTGTCTGGGATATAAGATGCAAGATGAGGTTTGATAGAAACGAAGCTTTTGAGTCCTGAATTGAACCCGTGATAAGAAAAACCACGGCACCCTCCTACACTCTTCTCCCTTTAAAAATTCAAAATCCAAAGGATTAGCAAAGACACGTAATCGTTACACACGGATTAACCACTACACAAGTTTACCGAAGATAAGATCAATGCCGGATAACATTGAATAAGCACAAAAATAACCACACAAAGTGCTTAACGTAAGATAAGATCACGCCGGATAACACCAATAAGCACAAAACCAAACCTGAATGCTTTTGGTCGGACCAATTTCAGCCACCCCAGGAAGCACCCTAGGCGGTCGATTCTTCTTCCAATCTCGAAACGTTGCCCATAGATGCAATTTCGCCAAGATTAAGACAAATTTCTTCAAGACAGATTCGCCAAGACTTCCAAAGAACCGGATTGCCCCACCCAGACCCGCTCACCGTGCCTAATAAACAATCTTTTTTTTTTTTTCCCTGCTGCCCTCCTTTTCTTTTGCTTACCCTTTTTAAAAATAACCTTAGCATGCAAACATAATATCTTGAAATAATCCATGTGTTTTTATATGTGATCGCCACATGTAGTTAGCCATCAACCATCACATAGGCATGACAAGCACTACAATCCAACAATCTCCCCTCATGCCTATATGATAACAAATCCAACATCTTCTACCCCCAGCTCTTTTTGAAACATTTTGAATTTGATTCAAAGCAAGAGCCTTTAAAACCTTTTAGAATACGCTTTGCACATTTCCAATGTCCTTCACCGTGATTGTTTAGAAATTGACTTAACATATTTACTCCATATGAAATGTCGACGCATACAGTTTGATACATATTGTAGACACCCAATAAGTTCTCTATAAGGTCGATTCATCATAATGGTCTTTTCTTCTTTCCTCGCTTTCTACACATTTCGTAGTCGATTCTTTGCCCAGACAAGTATGCTACCGAGGCTAGCAGTTTGCATTCTTCCATTTTGAACCTTTTAAGCATACCTAAAATATTCCTTTTCTCTCGAGTAATAGCTATAAATCCACTTTCCCTATGTCTATAAACTTCCATCCAATAACTGCTTCAAGCCCCCCAAGTCTGTCATTCAAACCTTTGCTTTAAAATATCCTTGCAACATTTTTTAAGCAATTAATATTATTTGCCATGACACAATCATCTACATACACGCAATTATGCAAAATGATCTCCGCCTCTATAGACATACACATTTCCATCCATGTTTAATTTTTCAAATCTATGTGCTTTTCAAATGATTGTCAAGACATACATACCATTGCGTGGTGTGCTTGGTTTTAGACCATAGATCGCCTTCGCAGCTTCAAACTTTATCCCCATCAATCTCATATCCGAGGTTGCTCCATATAAATCTCCTCATTCAAGTCCAGATTTAAAAACGCTGGTTTAACATCCATATGATGGGCTTCTAAATTGTGCATGTTAGCAATAGCCATAATTGTCTAATACTTGCTAACTTCACAATAGGAGAGAAAGTTTCATCATAATCAATACCTTCTATTTGTGTAAATCCTTTGCCACTAGTCTCGGGTTGAATTTTTGTGTCTCCATTCCATCCGCCCCTCAAATTTTTAAAAATCCACTTGTTTCCAAATAACATTTTATAGTAGGTCTGTCAACCAATTTATATGCTTCCAGACGCTCAAAAAGAACTTAATTCCGCGATCCATTGCATGTTTCCATTTATTCCACCGTGACTTTCTACAGCTTCATTATAGTTAGTTGGTATATCCTGACTTTAACACAATCATGAGGAGCCGCATTACCCCACCACTTTCTTCACCCTTCATGTGTTATGCTTTCTCTTTCGCTGTATCTCCTCATGCTTCTTCCGCCTCATCCCTTCCATTGTAGCCGCATCGAATGGTATTCCTTCTTTAAGTACTCCTGCCGCTTCTTCTCCTCCTACTGACCGCAGGAATCGGTTCTATTTCTTCATCACCATGCCCGGCGATCCGCGCGGTTCGGGCTTTGTTCTTTCTGCTCTTCCGCTTTGTTAGTATCAGCAATGGTTCCTTGCTTTCTTCCCCATCATCAAAATAGTCAATCTGTTCCCAAATAATATCTCCACCGCATCTTGATCTTGCTTATTAATAGAAAACTCTTTATATAATACGCTTTCAAAGAAAACAACATCTCGACCGACAATTACCACGCTTTTTATTTGGATCATAAAGTCTATATCCTTTTTGACAAACTATCATATCCAACAAAGTAAGCTTCTCTACTTTTATCATCCAACTTCATCTATTCTCCTCTTCCATTATTTTTGCATAAGCTAAACATCCAAAAACTTAAATTCTTTTTACGATTGCTTTTACCTGTCCAAAGCTCATCCGAACTTTACCTTCTAAGGCCTTGCTCGAGATTTTGTTTTGTACATAGAAAGTCGATGCATGTTTCTGCCCATAAAAAGTTTGGAAGACTCGCATGTTTTAGCATTGCCTCATACGCTTCCACATCGCTCGATTTTTCCTCTCTAGACACCATTTTGCTGAGGAGTCCCGCTATACGCCAACTGCCTTTTAATTCTTTTTCTGCACAAAAATAGTTAAACTCATCTCGATAAGTATTCTCCTCCGACACCTTAAGCATTTTAGCTACACCCCTGCTTCACGCTCAACTTCGCAAGATAAGCTTTGAATGAATTGAAGACCCCGGCTTTATGACTTAGAAAATACCATTTAGACTTTCTAATAATCATCAATAAATGAAACAAAGTAATTTTGCCACTGCATTTAACTCTCATAGGCCCACATACGTCGAAAGTGTACCAAAGCTAACTTCTCACCGCCGCTCGCTTTGCTTAGAAAAAGGTTTTCACTTGTTTGCCCAACATGCAACCATGACAAGGTGAGTCCAAGCCTTCCTTAATATAACTGTAACATCTAAGTCTTCCGTAATCTTATGCTTCTTCATAAAGAGTATATTTTTCAAATTTGTGTGACCTAAACGTTGATGCCATAATTCTATTGATTTATTATTTTCAACTTCACTACTTAATAGCACGCTTTACACTTTTTGGACAAAAATTCAAACCGATTTCCAACTCTTTTGCATATAATACAACATTTCCATTATTGTGTACTATGCACATGTGCTTATCAAATGACACTTATAATCTTTTATCTACCAACCTGCATACAAATTAAGTTTTTCACCACTCCCCGAACACACAAGACATTATCAATAGATATTACACTTCCATCTTCTCCTTCAAGCTCTAACAAGCCACACCCTTTCTACTTCTTGTTCTTCGCCATTAGCCATACGCATAATATTTAAGTTTACTAGTTTGCATATCTTTTAATATTTGTGAACTTCCCATCACGGATTTTTCAGCTCCGTAATCTATAACCACAAGGTTAGCCAAATTTTCATCGCGAAATACTTGATAACATAAATGAATTTACCTCTTCTTCGAATTTCTTCAGCTGATACACGGCCATGGTTGGTTTTGAAAAGGTCACCGCCCTTCTAGAAGTTCCTCGCTAGAAGATGAGGATCCTAAAAGCTTCCACGACCTCTTCCTTTTTCTTGAACACATATTTGCAAGATGCCCTCCTTTTCCCACAAACATAACATGTATGACTTAATACGGAATAAATTTGGTTTGATATGACCACTTTCTCCCTCTTTTCAAGATATAAAATACTCTCCCCCATGATTATAATCCCTTCTTGCTTCTTTTTGTAACTTCGCTTCTTGCAAGATTTAATGCTTCTTCCTTAGTTTTTGCAAGGTGCTAATTAATGAAGCAAATATTTTCATCATATTCAAAACATGTCCGATATGTACAATATTTTAGACTCCAATGCGAAGGGGAGCAGCACCATCTAAATCCATAAATATGCCTTCCATTTTGTCAAACAATTCCACCAAATCCTTACCTCCCGACATACTTGAGCATTCTAGTTCCTTCAGCTTAAGCTTTATATATTTGAGATGCTTTTTAATTTTCATATTCATTCAAGAAATATTGCCACATCTCTCGCGGACTCATATGATGAATAGAAGCTATAATTCCATAACCAAGTTTGGAAATAATAATACCTTTTAGCCCGAAGCTATTTCCTTAGAGGATGGCTCCTCAAGTACCGCTTTTGCACCTTCAGCCTTTTATTGTAATCTTCCTCCGCTTCTTTCAAAGAGGGTCTCACAAGAGGTCTCCCAAAGCCCTTCAGCCCTTCTAACGCTTTTTCCACTTTCACCTTCCATGCTTGAAAACCCGAGCCTCCCTTGTAGACTTCAACACTACTTAATATTGAAGCAGCAACTTTGTTTGTCGCCATCCCTTGTAGACTTTCAACACCACCAGATATTGAAGCAAAGAACTTTGTTTGTCGCCATCTTCTTTTGAACTCAAAAGCTCGATACCAGATGATAGAAACGAAGCTTTTGAGTCCCGAATTGAACCCGTGATAAGAAAAACCACAAACAAATCTCCTACACTCTTTCTCCCTTTTTTAAAATTCAAAATCCACAAAGGATTAGCAAAGACACGTAATCAAGGCATAATACGATTAACCACACAAAGCTTAACAGAAGATAAGATCAATGCCGGACAACATTGAATAAGCACAAAATAACCACACAGGCTTAATGGTAAGATAAGATCAATGCCGGATAACACCAATAAGCACAAAACCGGAACCCGGAATGCTTTTGGTCAGACCAATTTGCCACCGCAGCTTACCCTAGGCAGATCGATTCTTCTTCCAATCTCGTGAAACGCTGCCCATAGATGCAATTTCGGCCAAGACTCAAGACAAATTCTTCAAGATTGATTCGCCAGTAAAGACTCCAAAGAAATCCGACTCGTCCGACCCGTGATCGCCGCTCACCGTGTACCAATAAACAATCTTTGCTTTTTTTTCCTCGTTGTTCTCCTTTCTTTGCTTACCTCTTTAAAAATAACCTTAGCATGCAAACATAATATCTTGAAATAATCCATGTGTTTTTATATGTGATCGCCACATGTAGCTAGCCATCAACCATCACATAGGCATGACAAGCACTACAATCCAACAAGGTTTCTATTCTCGAAGTCACTTGGATCTAGCCAGAACCGCCGTGCAAGAGATATATAGGAACGATGAGAAGATGAATAAGTGGTGAGGATCAAGTATTGATCAGATAAAAGGGTCGAGGGTGCCGGGTTTGATGAATTCGAGCTCTCAATGCTTAAAACTATTATTATATATTTTTTGAGCTTAGGAAGTACTCATTGATTAGAAGTGATGAAATGATTTTTAGCATATCAAGGAATGAATGACCATAACTTGGCTTCCTTGATACTAGATGCTTTTGTACTTGAAGATGGTTTATTGATTTAATATTGCTAGACTGAAAGTACAAGGAAATCATTGTGTTGAATTTACATCCTTGCAAAGGAATTGTCTTTCTTGATTAATCCAACAAAGGTATCGAGCCTTAAAATTCCAAGTGCAGATGTCGACAAGATTTGGTGCAAATCTTCTAAATTCCATAGAGACATTCAAAGGAGACAAAGTGGGTTTCAATTGTGGAAACAAAGTATAAAAGAGGTATTGAATTTGAGAATTTGTGGTATTTATGTGATCCAACTAGTGCAGGAGTGTATAAATAGCTCGGGGGTAATGGCACAGGAGGATCTAGTGCTAGTGCTAGCTCTGTTGCAGGTGGTGCACAGACGGAATCTCCAAGTGCCGGGAGATACTAGTGCAAGTGCTGGCAGGAGTGCAACCTTGAGAACAAGTGCAGATGAGAAAACAAAGATTATGGAGGCTCAATCAATAATTAGCAACAAGGTTGGTAATCAGGATTAAATTGAAGCTAAGGGTAAGTCTCCAAAGAGAAATGTGGAAATATATGATTGATAACTATGAGATAAAAATCCTCATCTCAAATAGATGTTCGAGAAGCAATTAAGAAGGTTAAAACTTTATGAAAAAGGACAATATTACAGAATTTTTAGAGAAGTTTGAATCCATCATTGCTGACCTTGAAGGTGCAGGGGTTGTTCTTAATGAGGATTATCAATTACTAGCTATCTCTAGGGTCAGATCTCATAATGCACATCTTGCTACTCTTTTGAGAAATGTTGCTAGGTCCAAAGAACATGCCATAAGGATGATTCGTACAGAGTTTGAGCAAGGAAGAGATGCTGAGGAGGATGAGGCAGAAGTTATGTATGCTGGAAAAAAAGGTAAGAAATCCTTTGACAAAGGGAAGATAGGTCCATGTTTTAAATGCAACAGTTATGGGCATTTGAAGATAAACCGCCCCTAAGCAAGATAAAGAAATAGTGTGCTATAACCGTGAGGGAAAGGGGCATATGGCAAACAAGTGTTCCAGTCCAAAAAGAAATAAAGGAAAAGACAAAATATTTTGAAAGCAAGAACAAAGGAGGAAGACATAATGAGTCTCGAATGTGGTTAAAGAATCCGAGGAGGAGGAGCTAGATGAAGATATAGAGGTAAATATTTCAAACAATTGTTTTTCAAGGAAAGAAACTCATAACAAAGATGTTCTCATTCTAGATTCGGGGAGCTGAAAAATCAAAGAGCCTCAAGTTCATGCTTGCTTGAAAAATTGCAAAGGAGAAGCAAGAGGACATGTTCAGTTTGGGAATGGAGAGTTGAAGCAGATAGCAGATAGTGGAATGCTTGAATTGTTTGATTTGCAAGGGAAGAAGATTGTTCTAGAAAAAGTATTATGTGTGCCTGGTCTTGTAAGGAATTTGATTTCCATAGCTCAGCTAGTAGATCTTGGTTACAAGGTTGTTTTTGAAAGACTGCAATGTAATGTGATTTATGAAAATAAAGTGAAATTTATTGGAAGAAGAATTGGAAATCTATTTGGTCTTGATAATATTCATTGTCAACCAACTAAGCTGAATCTTGTAACCTTGCCATCAGTTGATACATGGCATGGGAGACTTGGGCATGCAAATTCTAAAATCATTGAATTATTGTGTAAGAAAGGGTTTATAGAAGCAGATTTAAACCAATTTGAAAAATCAAGATGTATGGGATGCACTTGGCAAACATACTCGGGTACCGCTTAGAAGATCTAATAAAAGATCACAAGGGTTGTTGGATTTAGTGCACACCGATTTGTGTGGACCTATGAATATAACAGGTTATCCGGGAAAAGATATTTTATGACTCTAATTGATGATTTTAGCGATATACTCACATCTATTGTTTGAAAACAAAATCTAAGGTAATGGACACATTCAAACAATATGTAAAATGAAGTAGAAACTAAACTGAAGGAAGATCAAGTGTTTGAGATCCGATAGAGGTGGAGAATTCTTATCGAGAGTTCAAACAATACCGCAAACGAAAAGGAATAAGAAGACAGCTTACATGTAGGTATTCTCCTCAACAGAATGGAATTGCAGAAAGAAAAGAATAGAACACTTCTAATGCAAGAAGAAGTATGCTAAAATCATCGTGGCTTCCAAATTTTTATGGAAGAGGTCGTTCAAACAGCTACCATGATTCAAAACAGTTTGCCTTCAAGAAGCATAAAAGGGGCAATCCCTGATATGCTATGGTCGAAAACCATAGATTACAAAGAACTAAGAATATATGGATGCTTGGCCTACACACACATTCCTCAAGAGCTCAGAAAAAATTGGATGATAGAGCCATGATTACCTATCTAGTTGGATATGACACTCAGTCTAAAGCATTTAGATTGTACAATCCGAGAACTAGAAAGATAGTGGTAAGTAGAGATGTAATCTTTGATGAATCTCAAGTGTATAAAGTGCAAGTCAAGGTGAATAAACAAAGGGAGATTGCTGAAAGCATAATCAATGATGATAATACTGGAAAATCTGTGCCTACTATTAAGCTGATTGATGATGATGATATTGCAGATGATCATAGAGTCAATAATGCAGGGAATGATGAAAAGGTTAATGAAGAGGTGGGAGATTCTGAAGATGTGCAAATACCAAACCAAGAGATCATAAATGAAGAACCTGAGACATCAAATGATGCACCTACCCTCAAAGAAAAGAAAAGAATTATCAAGTAGAGAAACTACAACAAGCAAAATAAGAATTGATCCCTCAATTCATGGTCGCATAACCTCGAGGTAAGAGTAAGAGATTTTAATGTGGAAGGAGAAGTGAATAATGTGTTTGAAATATTAGCACATCTAGATCCAGACATTCCAAAAACATATGAAGATGTGCTTGATTCAGCAGAGAGGGATAAATGGCTAAATGCTATGAATGAGGAGATGAAGTCATTTCATAACACCAACACCTATGAACTTGTGGACAGACCTGATGGAAAAAATATTGTTGGTAAATAAATGGTCAAGTTTAGGATAAAAACAGTATAGATGGAAAGACACCTAGATACAAGGCCGATTGGTTGCCCAAGGGTTTTCACAGTAAAAAGGTCGACTTTGATGAAACCTTTTCTCCTTTGGTTAAAATGAATAGCATTAGAATGCTCTTAGCAATAGCAAATGCGTAAAATTTAGAAGTGCATCATATGGATGTGAAAAACCGCATTTCTAAATGCCATATTAGAAGAAGAGATTTTCATGAAGCAGCCCCAGTGATTTGAACAAGGGATGGACAAGGTGTGGAAGCTCAATAGAGCAAAGATATGGGCTAAAACAATCTCCTCGAGAATGGTATAAGTGTATGGATGGATACCTAAGAGAGCATGAATTTATAAAATTGGATAATGATGGGAATTTATATAAATTCCAATATGAAGAAGAGTGGTGTATAATAGCATTATATGTTGATGATAATATAATGGTAGCAAAGGGAACAAGATGCTTAAATATGTGCAAAGAGCTGCTAAAGCAAAGATTTGAGATGACCGGGACTTGGGGAATTGAAGAATTTTCTTGAGTTGAAATGAGCGTAAATCGAGCGTATGGTATGATAATTCTTACTCAAAAGAAACAAATACTTTGAATGTTAAAAAAATTTAACATGCAAGACCCGAAAATCTGCAATACTCCCGCTGTACCGGGGTCATAAGCTATCTGAAAGTATGTGTCCACAGAATGAGGTTGAAAGAAAGGAGATGCTAGCAGTGCCCTATAGGTCCTTGGTTGGATGTTTAGCTTATGTAGCTAATTGCACAAGACCTGACATTGCACATAGTGTTAATATCTTGAGTAGGTATAACACTGACCCTGGCAGGGAGCATTGGACTGCTGCAAAAAGAGTCCCGAGATACTTAAAGGGAATGGGCTGAAGAAGGAATCGAGATATACAACAGGGAACCTAACATTGGAAGGGTTTTGTGATGCTGATTGGGGTGGAGATGTAGATACAAGAAAGTCAACTTCAGGATATTTAGTTATGTTAGGAGAAGCACCTATATCCTGGAAATGCAAAAAACAAACTGCCATAGCCATGTCTAGTGCAAAAACAAACTAGGCGTAATATGTCATGCCGCCACTTTATGCTCAAAGGAAATTATTTGGGAGAGAAGACTAATTATGGAGCTAGGTTTTAAGCAACCATTGGCCACAAAATTTGGTGTGACAAGACAAAGTTGCATAGCATCGTCTCAAAAATCCAGCTTCTACATGAAAGGAGTAAACATATAGAACCGAAATGCATTTTATTAGAGATGTGGTCAAGAAGAATTTGGTAACCATGGAATATGTAAATACGTAAGAACAATTAGCGTACATTCTTACCAAGTCTCCGCAGAGAAAAGATTTAACTATTTGAAGGAGAAAAATGATGCATATAAACATAACATGAAGGAGGATGTTAGTGTGTATCAGGGTTATATTATATGCATCCTATATTCATGAGAAGCAAAGCTGCAGTGAATATATTGTAGCTACAAGAACAACCTATGAGAAGCAAAGGGCGAGGGTTGTACCGGGTCTTATAAAGTTGAAGATTCGTGATGAACAGCTTAGAGATGCAAGCAAATGAGTGCTTTATGTATATAAGTGCTTTATGTGCTTTATGTGCTTGATGGAAACACTATATTCCTTTGTTGGCCTGTGGGATATAAGATGCGATGAGGTTTCTATTCCGAGTCACTTGATCTAGCCGTGAACTGCCGTGCAAGAGATATATAGGAACGATGAGAAGATGAATAAGTGGTGAGGATCAAGTATTGATCAGATCAAAGGGTCGAGGGGTGCCGGGTTTGATGAATTCGAGCTCTCAATGCTTAAAACTATTATTATCTATATTTTTGAGCTTAGGAAGTACTCATTGATTAGAAGTGATGAAATGATTTTAGCATATCAAGGAATGAATGACCATAACTTGGCTTCCTTTGATACTAGATGCTTTTGTACTTGAAGATGGTTTATTGATTTAATATTGCTAGACCGAAAGTACAAGGAAATCATTGTGTTGAATTTACATCCTTGCAAAGGAATTGTCTTTCTTGATTAATCCAACAAAGGGTATCGAGCCTTAAAATTCCAAGTGCGGGATGTCGACAAGATTTGGTGCAAGCTCCAAGAGGGTGCTCCAACCGACAACAATGCGCCAGATCCGCAGATGCATTAAGTCATGCTCCACACCAATCACGCAAATCAGCAGATGCATCAAAGTTATGATCTGAACAAATCGTTAGGTGAATGTAAGTCACAAGGTAACTTCCAACCTTTGTGCCTGTCTTCTTTTTAATTTGACCCATATAGTTACCGAATCTTAAATTTTTGCAACTGGAAGTGTCTCTGAGGAAAAAGTAAGAGCAGAATTCCAAGCAAAAAGACACCTCCAAGACATTCTGGGCGTAAGTTTCCAGCCCCGCACGTAAGAGATGCTGAAGGTAAGTTTCCAGCCCCGCACCAAGAAATGCCGGGCGTAAGTTTCCACCAACTCGCCCATGCAAGACTACAAGGTTAAGCCCAATCCTAACTTGTTTTTACTACAATGGAGTTCGGGTAGAATGATTATGACAAAGCTTACTACCCACCGCCAAAGAAGTTGGTGTTAAGTTGATCACACTTAACAAAGGGTAGTAACTAGACCAAAGGGCCGAAGTTCATAGATTGGTGCAAATCAGAATTTTCATATAGCACTTTGGTCCAGCCTGCAGCTCAAAACTTGAGAATCATAGTTAAGGAGCATTGATGAAACACAAGGACAAATTCAAGTTCATATGGAATCGGATCAAGGTACCAACACAAATTTATTTAACAGTTGAAAGCCAATTTTTTGAAGCACCTCAAAAAGGTCTACGACAATTTCCGGTTTCACAAAAGAGAACGTGGCTTCTCATTGATGACAAGCAGATACAAAGGGTACCTCAATGAGCCAAACACCATGATCTCGTCCAAACAATTGAGCCCCGATATAGTAGATGGCAATTTCCTCATGAATGATCTAAAGGTTTGGCTTCAGGTTGTTTGAAGGCGTGGAATGTGCAAAGTTATGTCGAAAAGCAACAAAATGTCAATATGTTTGACAATCGAGTCAAATTTGTATTAATATGATGAAAACATAGAACTAAAGCCTAGAAATAGTATTATTGTGTATATGATGTAACCTCTCTTGACTTTTAATATAAACAAAGTTTTACTTCAATTGTTCATTTCTTGACTATTTCAATGTTCCTCAAGGTTTTCAATGATCTTCCATTTGCTGAATGTAAACTTACACCACCAAAGACGAGGACCGCAGTTGTTAAGAGCGCACATCCCACTGTAACACTTGCCACTTGAAGTGTTTAAAGGATGAGGAGCCTCTTGTGCTTGATCAAGAGGCAATCGTAATATTGAGAAAAGTAGGGATTGGTTCAAAGGATGATAGTCCATTTCTTCATGAGGTTAGTAATTTAATATAAACAACTCAGATTTGAAGTCTTCGTTGTTTCTTAAATCATCTTGTTTTACCGCATCTTTGACTTTGGCAGTGTATGCACCACCTCAAGATCAAGCATGACATGGAACAGTAGGTTCCATTTTCATGGATCCGCCATTTACACATTACCGGGAACGAGCTTGCTTCAAAGGACAAACCGCTGAACCCTCAACTTGTAATTTCGAATGTACCATTCTCACCAAAGATGTTATCGCCAAAGACCGATAGTGTATGTCATTGTAGGTCTTGAGGTCACCGCTAAATGTCACCCGTGTGTACCATTTTGACAGTCTAGAAAATGTACAAGGCCCCGAGCCTCGCCATGAGTTTTGTTGAGGATGCAAACACAAAATTCCCAAGCACCATAAAGTTGCGCCCACAAGAAAATTACAAGTTCCCCCACTCGGGCCCGATTGCCGGTCGTGGTGGTCCCGCTATATGTGTCTTTGTAAAGAAAGTTGTGGCTGCAGAATGTGAGACTTGGACATACTATCCCAATGCAAGGTGAGTTCAGAATTTGAAGGTATTACTCATCCAATGTGAGGCATGATATGTTTGTTGCGTGGTGTACCAATTTCTAGTGGCGAGCCGCTGGACACGCCAGCAATGATGATTGATGTTGTAAGCACAGTTGTTCTAGTAATGAAGTCGAGGATGATCAATAGATCTTTACTTGTAATCACATGTTTGTATTATTGTAACCAAAGAGGTTATTCTTGTAACCTATTCTTTCATTGACACTCTAATGTACATTGTTGTATACTATTGTATACAATAGACTTTTTCTCGCTGACCAGAGCAAATACCGGGTGGAGTTCAAATCTCCGTAAGAAATTGATGTATTCAAAGATTCATGACAATGTGGTGATACATGTCGTGATAGATGTGGTGATGCAACCGGTGCATGTGGTGAATCATGTGGTGCATGTGGTGAATCATGTGGTGAATCATAGGTGGCATATTGGAGCTTACGTGGCATGTTGGAGCCTAGGTGGCATGTTAAAGCCTTAGGTGGCATGTTTGAGCCACCTTGGCATGTTGGAGCCTAGGTGGCATATTTGAGCCACCTTTGGCATGCTTGAGCCTTTACATGACCTTTGTTACATGTTTGACTTTCATTGACCAACATGTTTGGTGAAGCGTAAGTCAACAATTGAAGTCAACAATCAATTTACACTAGCTAATTATAACTAAAATTACTAAACAAGTGCCAAGCCAACATAATATGATTGGTGTCCAAAAAGAATGGCCATTTCAGATATATATCCTTATATATATACAATTATATTGAGTGTCACAAATGTTGGCAAAGGCACAAATAGTGTAGAGATTGATGCCACAAAATGTTGGTAGAGATTGATCCTACCTGTCCACTTTGAGATGGATCTGCCGAGACGGTGCCACCTCAGAATCCCCAAGCACCCTCTTGTTGGTGTACCAAAATATTGGTACAGATTGATCTCGCCGCCCATCTCTCGAGATGGATGGTGCGTGACTGCGACACCTCGAATCACCCCAAGCAGCCCCTTATTTGGGGCTTTTAATCCGGCCCTTGAAATTGGGGCATTTCATCTAAACCGCCCATCCCAAATATTTGGGGCTTTAATCTTGGCCCTTAGAATTTGGGGGCATTTTATCTCGAAAGCGTCCATTTACGCTTTGGTGTATTGTTTTGTGGATGTGTAGATATTTTTGATCCCCGCCGCCCATCTCAGACTGGACGCCCACAACGAAAGCCCCAATTTGATTTCTCCATCGAATTGGATGATGGCGCCCCGGGCTTGGAGCAAAGAATGGTGACGAGGAAACGGTTGACACGCATCTTCTAACTATTTTGCTTCATCCTTTTTCTAACCATTTCGAGCCCGTAAGAGTGGCGCCGATTCAAGCTCTTCTAAACAACGCACAAAGAAGTGAAGACCTCCCCGTTCTGGATTCGACCTTCCCAGTCGCTTTGATGTTCTTGAGTCCGCTACCATGGCTCCAATCCAGGGTTTGTTGGCCATTAACACCCCAAATCGATCTATCCGGACCTTCGCCGCCCTCTTGGAGCCATTCCGACCGCCGCTCGATACGTATACCAAGAATCACCTATTCTTGTGCTATTGCAATCCAAATTGTATCCTTGGCATGCCTTTGGAAGGCGGAATCGAGAAGAAATCATGGCCCATGAAGATTTTTTCCAAAATTTATTTCAAGTAAACGGCTTTAAGGTAGAAGTGGAACCAATTGTTCATGCTCTATTTTAGTTTTTACTTGTGTTTTAAATGTAATATGGATGTTATCCGATTGAACAGAAAAAAAGGCGTAATATTTGCATTGGATAAGGCGACCCATAAGCCGGAATACATGATTCGGTTTTGGGTTTTGCATCGTAAACAGCTTGAATAGCTTCAAGGGAAAGGCTACGTTCATTTAAATACCTAGTGGTTTAGCTTCAAGCAAAGATTCAATTGCATAGCCAGCTTATAAGAAGGTAAGCTTTTCCGAAATCACAATTTGTTTTACGATTAACCATCTCTAGATTCTATCAACTGAGTCTTCATAGTATTCAATCATTAATGAATGATTTTTCCCGAGGCTCATGTTGGAATGTCTTGATGGGCAAAATATGTAGATGTATCTAGAATGAAAATTTAAACTACGTGAGAATGTTCTAGTGCCGGAAATCAAAACGAAATGGATAAAAAAACTTTGGCGGCCTGTAGACGCGTAAAACCACATGCTATCTCCGCTTTTGGTGGTACAGAGGCCATGGGCAGGCCGCATCTGCATAGATTAGGCCGGTTTTGGCCGATTTTGGTTGCTTAGTTCAGTTCTAAGTATTTCCAAGCTTTCAGATGCATGCCTCCTCCACCAAAGATGATAAGAAATTAGTTCCCCTCGTAGTATTTTCAGAAGTTTAATAGCGTATATTGTTTAAGATAGAAATAGAACATATGTGCTATATCTATCTTCTTTGTATTATTTGTGCCGATCAAATCGATTAAATATTTTCAAGTTAAACAGGAAAAGCAATAATACCATTTTGTTAAACCCTTTGGCCATTGGCTAATGAATATTCAGCCTGAATATTAACTTGTTGTTGTAGTTTACTTCACAATAATGTATTTTTCCAGATTCTATCTTATATTGCTCAAAAATAAAAATTTTAAACGCCACCTCTTTCATAGATTTTTGGCCTCTTTTTGTTATTATTAATTGTTTCCTTGATAACTTTCTTGCAGTCCTTTTTTCTTCTATAGGTGGAATTTTCGAAAGTTGCTTGATGAAATCAAATTCCTGGCCTCGTTTCGGGTTTACCGCTTTCTTTTTATGTTTCTCGACTATGGATTTAGTGACCGCCTTTCCAAGTAAGTATTCCCTTTCATGTCATTTGAACTTATTACATACAACAATGGCTTATGTATAGCTTTATTGCCTTTGAAAAGCATAAATATTCATGATCTTTGTCATTGAAACATCACGCTGTAGTTGTAATCGCACTCACCAAGTTCGATCTCGCTAATGCAATAGTCACACCACCAAGTTCGATCTGTAAAACCCAAGCAGGTAATATATTGAGAACATCATGTTTCTATTTTTATATTATTTTCTCCATACAAAGACATTTTCCCATGTTTTTCCTAGTTTGCTATTAAAGTCAAGTGTCTTATGCCTAAGTGTCATGTGTATGCTTCCTTTTCGCCATAATTTTTCTAATGAAGGCATCTCATGCACCGCACTCTTGGTTGTCGGGCATTTGGCGCCAGGTATATCCGGCATGCCCTTGTGACCGGCTATCCCGATTTTTACAAGATATGAATATCCTAAATTGTGATTTGTTTGAACTTGAATGAGATAGTCTACGATCTTCTCAGATGCTCATGTTTTGATCGAAAGTTTAATTGTCTCGATTCCACGGGTTTCTCTCGTGCAATATGCAAGGAGTAATTTTGACAATCCAAAGCCCTGCTAAGATCCTTTTCTCGGTTTGTCGAGGAAAAAATCGTTTTCGTGGTTAGGGCCGATTATATGCCCTTCTATGCACATCCCCATAAAAAAAGGATATCGCAATATAGAAGTTATTAAATAACATAATAATGGTAGAAGACATTCCACAAAGTTAGGAAAATGTGATGTTGTTGGGCCCTCGGTTAATTTTCCGGGTCATAGGTAGTTAGGTTTCTCATGAACATTATGAAGTTATCTTTTTCCACAAAGTTAGGAAAAAATGTGATGTTGTTGGGCCCGGTTAAGTTTCTCCGGGTCATAGGTAGTTAGGTTTCTCATGAACATTATGAAGTTATCTTCTTTTTGAGCTATTTTTTTATTCTAGAAAAAGATGTAACCTCTTTGCACCGGATTTTGCAGCCCGCTCTAATATCGTGAGAGCTATGGTGGTGATGACAACCAGTTGATACACTACTTCAGCATTTCTTGAAGTTGGAGTTTCTTCCGCCTTTCCTTTTAAGGGTTAAGGAATGTTTTGTTCTTACTTAGAAAATTTCTCCTTCTCAAGAATAGCAAACCAAATGATTCACAAGATAGGTAAATGCCCTTTCATCCTGACTATTACTATTTTAAAGGCTTACATTCTTATTATTTTGCGCTTTTGTAATGCGCGATGGAATGCGATGTGCCATCTTCAAGTGGCTCTTAGCAAAGAAGGCAACATGTGTTATTATATTCTGAGAATTGATTCATTTTACCACTAGAGGTCGATACTCTATCCCCTCAAACCCTCACTTACGCTTTTAATTATTATAGGAGAATTTGTGCTCAAAGATATTTCTTACACAACGATAGCAACTTGCTACCGGTGAATAACTTGTGCATCATTGCAGATGCCTTTGCAATTCATTGATAAGTCATTTCGATTGATCTACTATCCGCGGATGTTGTCTCGTGTATTCTCGATGCAAAGTTTTTATTTTTCTAGTATCCGATCTTCATCATACAGAATCAGTCTACAAAACTTTCGTGCTGTTGAGACACAAAGATGATTCGAGATGATGCGCATTAACAAAATGTTCCGATGGAGGGCAACTTCACTTGGGTTGGTGGTTCTGCGGATGTAGGCTTAGGTTCTTGATGCAAATGTGGAGACCGTGAATTGAGTTGTTGCATTTTGTTTTGGGGTTAGAATTTGCTCTAGATTTAACAACATATATTCGAAAGAATTAAGTTCGCCCACTAATTCATTGTGGGCACACATGTGCCTAAAGCGGATCTTCATGCATGCTTAGTATTAATTTTGCTATTGCAAGCATTTGAAATGAGAAATGTGTCATCTTGATATTGAGGTTGGTATATTTTTTATTACAGAGCATGTAGTTTCTTGCAAGATGCCTAGCTATGTTCCTCGCTTTCATGCACGCTTTGTTTTGTAAATTGATCAAGCCAAGATTTTGGAGCGATAAATATTCTAGGCTTCATCTTCTACTCTTGTGAAAACATGTTATTGGCTCTCGAAAGCATGTTATCGATTGGTTAAAGGATACAAATTAATGGCAAAATTGCCGGATGAATGATGCATAAATTGTGAATAGATGTGAAGGCATAGTTGTATTTTTGCATTGTGTCATGGCAATTTCAAAGATTGAAATTTGTCGTGATGAATGCTGCATAATGCATAAGTGGATGTTAAGGTAAAATGGTCGTATTTTGGCATTTTGTGTTGTGTGCATTCTAGATTTTGTTGTCTTTTGCAGATTCTAGATGCGCCTAAACCGGGTTATTTGAATCAACGCAAAAGGGAGCGTGATTCGACTTCGCTGTTAGCGAGTAGTTTCACACAGATGGTGCATATTTTGGTAATGCTCAAGCTCGAGAGTCAATGCGAATGGCTTTTTGAACATTATTTATCAAGAACCCGTTCGCTTTGGCAGCCTACTTTATGGCAGTGAGTCCCGAGAGAATGATGATTGAACAGCTTTAGTCATTTCTAAGTCAAGATGATGCAAGATGCATTCATAGAAAAGCCGTGCATGGCTAAACCCCCAAACATCAGGCAATTAGGGCTATACATTAACATGTCCGTTGCATTACTTTATGTGACAATACTTTGCAAATGTATATCGCTCAAGCATTTTAGAGTGTTTACATCCAAAATAAATGTGTATAAATGCCTTCACATATGTTTGAACACATGTATAGTGTCCTAATACGCTGTTCGTATTATCTAGAATGGCTAAACTAGAAAGATTTGTAGAGAAGAATACTTGATAAACTCGTACTTAGATTATTAAATTGTTTGATTATGGCTCATTTGTAGATATTTCATGCCAAGATAATAGTTATTGTTGGAGCACAATTTTGCTCATGCAGTGCTCTATTCTATATTCTTGATTCAAAGAATACCGCCATGTTGTCTACATGTCGCTTTGGATTGTTTTAAGTCCTGCTTATTGATCCCCGTGTGCTTTTGATAAATTTGTGGTTTTGCGCCCCTGCTTTGGCGATCAAGTAAATCATATCATAGTTTCCTTCAATTAGGTATCTCGACAGATTTGTTAAATCCAAACTATTTCGTGGATTCCAATATAGATATTGAAGTTCTTGCCATTTTTGCTATGCATGCATGCAATAGACACCATTGAATTGTTTCTCGAGGGTCCTTGCACAAGAGATTACTTTTATCTTCCAAGTCCCCCTCGACCGACTGCTTGATCATCTAGGATCATCTCAAGTTTAGGATTTTAAGGAAGATGCAAACACATATCGTAGAGAACTCCAATCACAATTAGGTATGGCTTTTTTTCGCATCGATCATCTTATCTTATATTATAATGTTTTGACGTAAGTCCAGAGTGCATCGAGCCCCTAAAACCGACGCCAGAATTTGATTTGCCTTTTAAATTCGACGGCCATGATTTGATTTAACTAAAAAGGCCCGCATCTAACCTAAAAGTTGACGGTTCTGATAGCCCACGGTTTTTTTTTGCCTTTTCGATTTTCTTTTCCTCGCCTCTTTCTCGCTCTAGCGATTTAGGAAGAGGTCATTCCGATTCCTCCTGTGGCAAAAGCTCCACTCATAGAGCTTCACAAAGCTATTTCAATTGGCAGAGCTATAAAGACCGCACACAAAAGGATATTCAAGTTTTGGTTTTAATCACAAGCAATTCGGATTTCTTCTTAGAACGGTGAAGCCATGGATTTGTTTTTGTGAAAGGTGAAGCCATGGATTTGTTTCTAGAACTATGAAGCCATGTGCACCCGCAAGTTAATTAAGATCTTATCCAAAGAAGCTTTTTCCTTGATCGTGGTCTAGCTTATATCAAGTCACCGCTAATAAAGTGAGGTCAATTACTGAAATTTTAGGGTAAAGGAATGTCATCCCTTTCCATTTTGTTCGAGGCGATGTGCTAAATACCAAGATTTCAAAACCACGGCTTAGGCCTTATCTTCCTGCTTAAAATTGTCTTATTTGGTATGAATTTATTTGTCGGTTGAGGATTTAACAGAATTCCAAAGGATACATATGTTCCCATATTTCAATATATAGATGCTAATGCCCGAAGATTGAAATTTATTATCATTAAACATGAAATGTGGTTTGTAAAGTAGGTTGTAGCTATAGCTAGAGGATTTTATCTCTTGGTTAGAATGATGTTGATTGAATATTACATAGGGTCGGCATTATTTCGATTGCAAAAAAGCACCGGTAATTTGAGAACATGTCTAATTGCAAAACAACAATTTGATCCTCTCGAGAAAGAGAATAAATAATGCAACAAGGGGAAGAAATATGCAAGTTAATTCAGCACTTAGTCAGCAGGATCGCCACCTCTAGTTCACTCGATAGATGCTTTTGATGTACCGCTAGAATCCTACTTGGTAATCTTGCCATGTATATGAGCTTGACTGCTTTCACCTTTTAACTTTGTTGTTTTATGTAGAATATTTTAGAAGGTTAGATGATCTTTAATCTCTATACCGCTTAATACCGCTTATGATGGTGGGTTTTGTTGCATCTTAAACGGCAAGTGATTAATGAAGGAGACTTCAAGTAAATTGGCCTATGCTACTAATATGTTGGTTGTGATGCTTTCCACTTGCAACATGTACGCCATGTTATCGAAAGGTATCCACCTCGAGATAATCTACAAATCCAAAGGAGCACATTGGACATTAATTTAAATTTAGTACTAATTTGTGTTTTACCCATTCAATTTAGATTTGAAGCAGAATCGTTTGCAAATAGATGTGCATTGTATTAGAAGGCGTAGCTTGCATAAAATGCCATCTTGCAACCGAGATAGCTGGTACATGCGGGTTTACTCTAGGTACAATATTTGCCTTTGTTACGGATATGTTTTTGCTCTTTTCTCTCACATTTGTGTATGTTCTTTGAATTTCACGCTATACCATTTGGCAACTCGTGGTACCATATGGCATGGCAGAAGCTTTTTGTACTACCAAGTGGTATTAGTCCCATGTTGAGACTTTGTACAAATGTATCATGTGTTTAGATGCACTAACATTTCTGCATTTTATGAAATTTAAGTTATGAAATTCATCTTTCAATTTACAGGTGCTTTTGGCATTCTATTTAATTGAGGATTTACAAATGGGATTGTCGCAAGAAGGCAATTGTGTTTTTATGCTCATGTGTTTAATTTGCTTTATCCTCAGAAATTGAAGATGTGTATGAAGATGTAGGTTCTTATGAGATAATATATGTCCAAGTAGCTTTGCCGGCTTTTTATGGCGCACTCATGATATATGTATTTTTTTAATGTCGCTATTGGATTGTTAAATTTCCCGTGGTTTTATTTTTGCGTGAATTGTGGTGAAACACTTATTGACTTAAAGCTTTCTTCGCTGGAGGTGCAGACTTGGATATTGTATCGTGCAATCGCAATATATTATCCGCCCAAAAACCAAGTAAAACTTGGATATATTTCTATTGTAGTTATGATTGTCTTTGGAAACGCTAATGCCGGGTACTTATTTTCACTTCCGGATTCATCCATCGTAATGACAGTATATGGATAGAAAGATATCCATTTGTTTCAACCATTGTTACCTTGCAAGCGATAGCAATGACAACTTTGATGAAGTTGTCAACTAGAAAAGTGGCGAAATGATTTTATGGTACAATCTGCATATTAGACGATATTGCCTCATAGTCTTGGTCGGATCAATCAACGCCCCGCTGTTTCGCAGACATATGGCCATGGTCATGGTCATGGTCATGGTCATGGTCGAAGTTGAATTACCAATGCCAACTATAAGTACAAGGTCCAAAAAGCAAGGGCCTCTGCAGCATAGTTTGTTTTTATTACCATGAAACAACAAGAGAGGCATGTTCATATGGTCGTGAATTAAGTCTATAGGCGTGTTGTCACCGATCCATGGTTATGGCTGTGAATTAAATCTAGAGGCATGTTGTCGTCCTGATCTATGGTTGTCGTATCATGTACCATATGATCACATTTGAAGATTATTGTTAGTGAAAATTGAATCAACGTGAGCAAAGACACACAACAAGACCAAAAGTTGTCCCATGGTCATATTGTCCTATGGTTATAGTATTGCAATGTTAAATTTCTAGGAAGAGGCGACAATGCACCGTAAAATTGTCCTATAGGTCTAACTTCCCAAATGATGGGTATTGATGAGGAGTAATTTAAAAGGGCTATAGGTCTAACTCAAATGATGGATATTAATTAAAAAGGGCTTGATGTTTTGAAGTTACGTCCTGATGAAGACACGCCGCACGAACCTCAAGAACCTTCCCAACTCCTTGTAATCATGCAATGGTCCTAAAAGGCTATATGCATTATACCTTCCTTTTAGAATTCTGCCAGGTCCTTCCTTTTCAAAATTTTAGGTCGGTTGTAGGGTAGTTTTAGTGCAAGAACACTTTCTTATAAGGGTGCCGTTCTTTTTAATCTCTTGATTGCTAAGTAATTATTTGATGATGCCATGTTGCATATTCTAAAGGCATTGATCAGGTTGCAAGTTGCTTTGCTTCGCTGTCAAAGGCCCCATTTCGATATGCAATTACTTTGAGGTGCATGTCTACAAAGTACATCAATACATGCCAAAGGAGCTCTATGCAAAAGCAACCCTGGCCAAGTGAAACGCTGGGCCAGTTGTCACGTAAATTCCTACCCCAAGAAATAAATTGTTCTCTTTGGTCTAATAGGTCATTGATCTTCCATGTGCCACACCTTTATAATAGATTCCTAGAAAACCTTAAAGAATCTTATAATCTCAAATAGGGCAGCCTTGATGGAATATTGGAAACTTGAAACCCCAGAATTATTCTTCGCTAACGATGTACATTCTGGTGCGTCATTGACCCCATAGCAACCACACTCATATTATTATTATTATTATTATTATTAATATTATTATTATTATTATTATTATTATTATTATATTATTATTATTATTATTAATATATTATACATACACATATATATTATTATTATATATATTATTATATATATATATATATATATATATACATATATATATGGATACATATAGACCAGCCTAGACTAATCCTTCTAACTAGCTGTACATTAATCAAACAACCTTTTACTATTGACCATCCGACCCGCGGGGAGGCTTTGAGACTTTGATATTTTGAAAGAATAAATCTGGACAAGCCTACCATTCTTGCTTCCTATGATGCCGCCTACCGGTCATGGGAGCAAGAATAAAGGGTGTAGTAAAAATGGCCGATCCCATTCCGTCGGCGACGCCAAGGTAAGCCTTAACCCGATTCTACAGTTTGGTGAGGGTATTTATCATTTTGGCACTCCTACTACTTTGACATTACGTTAATCCTTATTATTGGCTTTCATGTGTTTTTTAAAATAACAACATTATTGTCCAGTATTGTGTGTGATATTTTCAATAAGAAGTCAAACGTGACCATATGTTGACCTCGCAGTGTTGCATCTCTTGCATACTTGTTAATTGATACTTGTGAAACAAGTGTGAAAGTTGAGTTGGAAGAACCAGCTTCAATGCTAGTACACAAATCTTCGACAATGAAAATAATGAAATCAGCCACACGAATGTTGAGAAAATGATACTGGCAAGAAGATGACAATGTAGTTCATGAAGATGTTTCATGAAGGAGCAAATAAGCATTGAGAATCATTAAAGAATATCCTCATGAGGCTTTACATGACCTCTTTGATCCTCGTGGATGTTAGTAAAAATTTAATATATTATATTCTATTTGATTGACATGTTAAGTAAGCAACATCGTTACTAGCTTTATCGTGCATTTTTTGATTCGTGAATCTTGCTTCATGCTAACTTGTATCTCATAGCTCTAGCATTATTTTTGGCACATAGACTCATTGTACATGGATTTGGTAATTTGTTTAGTTTAGATTTTGTTTTACATTTAAGATATGCAATTTAATAGCGGTGTTCTTGAATATTGAAAATTAACTGGACAGCTAAATTTGATGTGTGTGATGGTTTGCTAAATTTTACACTTTCTGACTAGGCATGTATCAAGGCATTGGCTGAGTTAAATTGTAACTTAATCTGGGAGGGTATATAAAAGGATTTCACTAACACTCATCCTTAATTAACAAATAGTTAACAACTATGGGACGCTTGAAGAGTAATAATACAACACATTTAGCATGTCAGTATGTCATAGCTTAAAAACTTAGCTAAACTTAATGGCGATGCAAGTCTACTCCTTACAAGGTTAAAATGAGCAATAGTTGTCCAATTATTTTGGATTACACTTCTATTTGCGATGGAATTAGATAGATTGAAGAAATCAGATTTATATGTTTGGGGATAAAGTTTGCACAATCGCTTATTCCAAGTATTATGAAGGCCACGCTCAAGTTTTACCCCAACCATTGATCCGCTAATATTCTAGGTATTGTGCTAGATCAATGGCCATTAGAATCTTGAGAGAAAAATCGTACGCCAAATGTCAAATGGTGCAGAACCAAATCCCATGGTTGCAAATGGAAAAAGGAAGTAACATAAAACCAATGGTGCCACACTTGCGACCAGCCTCCTATAGTATAACCAGGCTCACTTATTAAAAGCCACCATAGCTTCTTATAGTTGAAGTCAGATAACAAACTACAAAGCGGCTCTCAGAAAGCAGAATCCGATATGATCCTTTTCTTCTTCTTCAAATTCAGTAAGAGTAATCTAGTATTCACATAGCTTGAGCTCAAAAAGGCAACATAAAATGCAAAGAATATAGAACACCTATGTATATAAACTGACTAAAAGGCTAATCGCAGTTTTTCCCGCAACTCAACCCAGCCCATGGAGCTCAAGTGAGGGCCCGTGGAGGAATCGATTCTCGGGTACCAAAAAACTCCAAACATGCCAGGTTGCCACCGCAAATAGAAAACATCCACAACGAATATGGATTTGAACCCACAAGCAAGAAGAGCTTGCTTCACCAAGGCATACCAAACCGCTACCGCCCACCGCCTCCATGCCGCCATATCCATTCCTCCAAGCTCCCGCAATCGGCTCAGCCAACCCGAATCCCGGGCCGCGGTTCGCAGCACAAAGGAGATCGCCGGTGCATCGGGCCATCTCGCCTGTGCACGCGGCCGCGCTGGCCTCCCCGCCGCACGGCCGCTTTCCTCGACGATATATCACAGGCATGACAAAACTTGCCTCGCGGCCTTCCAAATTTGGCTATTATTTTGCGCCCCCAATCTCAGAAAAACATCCATGAAAAGGGGAGCTGCAAAGCACCCAAAATAAAGCAATAACCATTGAAGCCCTCCCACATGGCAAATTATACCATTTCATAACACGATATCGAAATCATCCTAACCATCGCTGTAATACCCTCCCCAACCCAAAACGACAAGTGAGACATTCAGACGATCTAGATAGTGATGCCATTACTAGACATGCTCAAATGACGGTGCTAGAAGCTCAAGGTGTTCCTACATCACACTTAAATGAAACTCAAAGTTTTACATCACACACCAGTGGAAGTAATCGAAAAGTCAAATTTCGATAGAGTCCCTGACCATCATGGAATATATCCAATGAATAATAATATTCAATTGCACTGAAAGCCTTTAAAAACTCATAACTAAGTAACTTTTGATGTCAGCGTCTTCGTGATCCAATTCAAAGATATGACGATTAGTTAACAAGTTTGTGATCCACCAAAGGTATGACGATTGTTGGTCTGTGAATTAATGAAGTGCAACAAGATGTTAAATAATCGGCCATATCTTAAAGTGGATCATGAAAGACCTTGTTATCAACTACACCTTACAAATCAAAACCGACTGCCATTATTATTCAAAACAATACGAGACTAATTGACTAAATTGTTCCATAAATACTTTGGGAAAACCAATGACTTTAACCAAAACTATTTGAGGCCAAGATGACCAAGATCCAAGTGTGACCACAAACACATGAACTACCATTTACATTCAAGAACCTAGATGCCAATATTCCAACAATACAGTTATTACAAATCTTCTCATGTATGGCAATTCGTCTAAACTCGGTATATTAGATAATGCTTGACGCACGAATTTGGCCCTAACAGACCGGATCCAGTTGGTGATTGTGAGGCCACTAAAAAATACAAAACCTTCACAAACTTATCAGCTGTACTTTCACAAGTACCCAATGAATTTAATCGATTTGATATTTACTGGTGGAACTTTCACCACTACAAATTTTTAATGTCACGGAACCTTTACAAAATTTCAACAACTCGAAAGGTGAATGTTAACAAGAAAATGATTGAATTCAAGAGACAAATGCCACCGCTGTCAATTTCTCAAAATCGCACCATAAACCCTTTATCATCGCTGGCTGGCGGCCATAACGATGGACCTTCACCGATTGACATACGGAAGCTTTGACTCCGCTCCCCAAGCTCATCCATTAACTCATATTTGAAAATGCTCATGTGTGACGCTCCGTAGTTATACCTGGCCTACCGCCATGTATTTGTAATGGGAAATACTATTCACGCCATGTATTTCGGTAATGGGAATCTCCAATTGCAACCTAGGAGTTACCTTAAAGGATTTCATTAAATTAGCCATGCCACCCATCATTATTAATAACAATGAATCCATAACCCAGGAAATTAGGGCTACATCACCATTTGAGCTCTAACCGATCATGGGATTGCCAAGTTTGGAGCATGCCACCACCCTGTATCCCCGTGATTGACCAAGATCACCAAGGCCGGCTGAGCCATCATACACTTGGCAAGATCACCATAACAAATACCTGAAGCAATAAATTGTGAATTCTCCATCTCTCAAGATGGGAGGTTTCCATGGAAACGAGTCCCACCCAACTGCAGGGGGTACATGAACTCTAGATAACACTCTGGTTGTGTCCGGTCCTCGTTTTCAGAATCAATCATAGAAACTAACCTCGACAGTAAACAAAGCTCCTTTATATTCAATTTTGGTCTTACTCCAAAGATGGATTGTTAGTTCTTGTTTAATCCGACTCAAACGGGGATTGGCCAGTAGAGGCCTCCCAACTGCATTGTAGTATGCTCCCAGATAGCTCGTAGGAGTCCCACATGCCAGGCACAAGAAACCCACCGGGTCTCTGGGATAAGGGTCCGGCTTAGCAAGGAACACAGTGGTGACATGAGGGTGGGTCTTGCATGAGCACAAGGCTCCCAGACTCCCACAAAGGCTAGGGCCCCGACAGCTTGGCCACGTAGAGGGCCGGTATGGGTCCGACACCGGGTGTAGAGGTGTGATCCGTATGGAGCACCATGCACTTGAGTAGATTTAGGGTGAGTAAGCTCTGCACGGATGGGTCGCCGATGCGCATTTATTCTCTAGCTCACCCATGGAACCACCGTGATCTCAAGGTGTATCGCCTCCCCGACTCCGCCCTTACCTGACTCAGGCCAAGGAACCGGGAGTAGGCTCCGAGGGTGATGCCCTGAGTTTGAGCCTCCTATGGGCTAGCAAATCCATAGCATGAACACCATCCCCAGGCTGTGAGGGCGATGGAGGGACAACCTCAGCTAATGCTCTATGCCAACGCCATGCCAAGACCTGGCCTCGCCGATCTGAGGCCCGTGCCGCTACCGGAGTCTCTGGAGCCGGGTAGAACTCCGGGTTCGGGTAAGCCAGAGGATTGATGCATATTCTATGCCGCTGGTATATGGATGGATGCCTGTCTCGTGGTGGTTATTTATGTATATTCATGCCGTGTGCTAACCCTTGTATTCATGCTTCCGCGACGTGAGGAGTCCCACCCAAGGCGTGGGGCCCACTGACCCCTTCAGGAAACCTTTCCGGGGCCCTCATTTCATAGATGGGTCTGAAATAGACGTGAGGCCCCGCAGATGATTGCCGTGAGGAAAAGCCTGATGTATTAAGGCCCGAGGGTCGATATTTTGGGGAAAGGCCACAGGAGTTGCAGCCGTGATTTTGGGCTGTTTCAAATCAAAAGCACTCAAGCAAACACTAACTCAGAAAGTACCCAGTTAGGAGGAGGCTGTCAATGTGCTTAGTTCTTTGTTGTGTTTGGCCTTGGTTAGCTGCTGCACCAGCTGGAAGTGGAGGGGCCAAGATGAGGCCCAGTGCTAGGCAGTCAATGACGGGGCGATGATGGTTCCATTGATCTAATGATTTTTGAACTACCCTAGAACAAGCCACCCAGCGAAACAGGGCCGGGCAGGCCCAAAATCCAACCCCGCCTGGCCTGCTTCCGCCAGTAATGCCTGGGCCGCCCGACCCGCCGATTGGAGTCACCCTGGCCCGCCAGTCGTAAACCTCTGGCCAGATTTCGACGACGCCTACCGAGGTGAAGTCTGTGATAATGCCACTCCAAGGCCTGGACTGTATGTGTGTGGCTTATTTGACCTTTTAATAATAATTGAAGTTAATAAGAAATTTTGAAATTTTAAAAGTTAATTGGCCGGCTAGCAAACCATTTCATTTGCTTTGCTCAGGGTTTCAATCACCGAAATGTAAGCCTCGCCATCGCCAGTACTGCACGTGACCTGATCCCTGCCTGCACCTAGCGCCTGTGCGCCGCCCGCCAGACTCACCCGCTATGGCCATTACTAAGAGCTCGGATCCCACCCACCATGAGCATCGAGGATCTACTTTAAGGATTGCTACACATGGCTAATGTACCCCAAAATTTCATCGACATCTCTGCTCTGGCTGGCCAAAATGGTAAGCTGAGAACAACCCATAGGTTCCATATCCCATCTATCACTTCGAGCCATTCCTCATCCTACTGAACCCTTTGCTGAGCAACCCCATGGCGGTGACAGATGCTCATCACCCTATCCTCCTGGTCAGGAAGGGCCATACTCTGAGGAGGAAGATGTGATTCGAGGCCGAATGAAGCCCATGCCAGTGAGTGCACCACCAACGACTGAGCCTGGCCTGGCAGGGAGTAATCAAGATTCTGGACGGGCTCGGCCATTGATGAAGAGCCATTGAGGTCTCCGACACCATAATCGGCATGAGGGTTCCAACAAATTCGGTGGGAGAACCCCACATCGCATAGACCATCCCACAACTATTCGTATAGATATGGGCCACAAATCTGCATTTCACCGAATTTAATCGCTGCACCCCCGGCTCCTCCGGGATCCAAGAAGACCCAAGGAGGAGGAAGAGCGAGCTGGAGTAAAAGATGAGCTGGACCGGCGGACTGGGGAGGTGCATCCGGGGAGCGGCCCTAACCCAAAACCACTTTATCCCAATCACAAGCCCTCCCAGAAGGAGTTTCATCAAGGAGGTTAAGGACTACCTGGCTTTGAAGAAGACCAGCTCCTCGACCCAGGTGCTAGCCGAGTGGACAACCGGCTGTCGTGGGCCGGCGATTTGCCAATATCGCTTGGCCCGCACAATGGAAGCCCTCATCGGTTCACCCGGATGTCATGGGTACGTGAATTCCAAGCAATTGTAAGGTTCACCACCTCCCGGACGTAGGGGAGATCTGATTAACTCTAAGAATCACCCGGCTTCCACCTTGCACCTTTGCCTCCAAGAGGGCAGGCTCACTTGGTGGCACCTTGGCAGAGGCCAACCTTGCGCCATCCACGCAGCAGGGTCACCAATGCCTAAGTGATTTCCTGCAGCCCACCGTGAGGATGACAAACTTACCCACCGCGGGATCCCAAAGATTCCAGCACACATGGATAACTAATTAAACAAAAGTTAGAGGCCTTTATCTCTGAACTTAAAGCTTCAACGTTCTTTAACGTTAACTTGTAACAACACTCACCCTAATAAAAGGTTTGAAAAAGGACCGGCCAACACGCAACTGAACGCATGCACACCGA